>VZRF01004311.1:358949-377403 GCA_013396875.1 Vireo altiloquus
TTGCCCCGCTTTGCCCCGGGCCCGGCGGCTGCGGCGGTCGGGGCGGCCCGGGGTGGGTCGGGGCTCGCAGGGCCGCGCTGGGGCGGGGGTCGCTGCTGGGAGCCTTCTCCTGCACAGCCCCGCGGCTCCGGGGCTTGGCTGCTCGGAGATTGGGGTTGTTGAGGCCGAGGAGGTTGCGGTGGCGATGGGCTCGGGGCAGATCTGCAGCGCTCGAGTGCGTGTGTTTGCTCTCTCGGAGCCCTGCAGCGAGCGAGCTGTGCCCTCTACTTTTTAGAGTACCCTCTAAAAAGAGGTACTTTTTAACTTCTTGGTGGTTAAAAGCGTTGGAAGCTCAAGGGTCTCTCGCTGCTGGCGCTAAACGCGTTTGCTTTCAGGTTTTGAAAGGGGAAAACACTAATCTAACATTGAACTTAGTTGTTTGCAGAACACTTCCAGTTGTGGCTATCCCACGTCACTTTGTTGAGGTTTGGTTTTAAAAACTTAATTTTTTATGTGACTTACCTGGAGCCACTCATTTGCCCTGAAATATACTCATCCCAAAGCCTTGAGTGTGTTTCTTGTAAGACCTACAAGATTTGCCCAACGCATTTCTTTAAAAGGTCTTTTGCCTGCAGTTTTTCCTTACCTTTTAAATCTCCTTTTGCAGTGGTTGTAGGTTACATTAAAAGATTTTTGTGTTTTGGTTTAGCTGTTTCTTTTTTGTTGGATTTAGGGTTTTTATAGGTCCCATGTTAAGTAGGGACCATCCTCAGTTCAGGTGGGAACTCTCTGCTCCAACTGCTTTAAAAGTGAATTTAAGTTTGTCATCTTTTCTCGTTCTACCACAGAGCCTTGTAGCTGATTTTTTTATTGCTTTTCAATGCACTATTGTTGTGCTAGGCTGCATTTTCATTTTAACATGGGAGTTGTAATCACATTAGCGTGGAAATAAAACAGATTTAATTCCATTTCCAGCATCCTTCAGGAAGGAGGTGGAACAATCACTTCCACAAGCTACTGTGCATGGCCGAAACACTTTACTAGAATTCTTGTTCAAGAAACACATTTGCAAGTCTTTGGGTGCATTCTGTGTCTGATATGACAGGGCCAGATTTCAGTTTACAAACAAATTCTGTGTCACCTTGTCTTGTACTGTGTTTGGAGGTCAGGAGTTTAAGAAATGGCTTAGGTTTGGGGTTTTATTTCTGAAAGAAGCTGCTACTGACTTCAATTTCATTCCTTGCAGAGGCCATTCATGCCATTCTGGTGTACAGCCAAAACGTGGAAGAGCTTCTGAGGCGCAGGAAAGTCTACAGAGAAATCATCTTTAAGTACCTGGCGGCGCAGGGAGTGGCAGTGCCTCCTTCCTCAGAGAAACACCTCCTCATCGAGCGGGTGAGGCAGCTCTGGAGCGGGCAGCTCCCGGCACGAGCCTCCGAGCCAGGGCACAGAAAACCCCTGGCACAGGTGGGTGCAGCTCTGCAAATCCCTCAGGGTGCTCAGCAGTGCTTTCACAGCATGGAAAGCAGTGGAAATGTGCCTCTGCAGCTGTCGGAATGTCCTAAATCTTTTTAACTCTAGGTTGGTTTGGTTTTAATTGTTTTCTTTTCTTTGGGTTGTTTTTTAAATTACAGCATCTAAAGGTGTCTGCTCTGTTTTCCGCAGTATTGGAACTCCTAATGTGTGGGGTCTTTCCCATGCTTTGAATTTTTAAATTGTCCTATAAGCTAAAATAGAGGATATTCACTAGTGGATTTGTGGGTTCAGGGACAACTCAAAACAGTGTCAATGGCACAGAAATCCTGCAGAGGCCCTTGAAAATTTAGTGAGTTTATATATTATTGAAATGTGCAGTTTCCAGCCATGCCAGCTCGGTGTAATTTCTTTTCCTTTGGTATTTGCAACACTTTGTGCAGCGTAAGCAAATGTGTTTTGGCAATAACAGGATATTTTGAAGTTAAAAACTTTGTCATTTAGCAAATCCTCGTGGTGTAATGGACTTTCAGGGTTTTATTTGTAGTTCTAATTGGTCACCTTGCTGTAGTTCAGAGCCCTCATGGGCAGCAGCCCCACCTGAGCTGTCCCTTCTCAGAACCTGTTGCACTGAGCTTTCACTGGGGGATTAACTGATAGCAATTAGGATTTAGCTGAGAATTGTGTTCAGAACAATTTCCTGTGTGTGCATAATTCAGAAAAATAAAAGGTTTCTCTTAGCAAAGTTCTGTGATTAATGGTACGTAAGTGAAGTCCTTAAAACTCATTCACTTATTTGAAGAAAGTAAATTTATTTATCTCATACATCTTTCTTTGAGTTTGTTTTCTCTTAATTCTTGTGGCCTTCACCACTTTGAAGAAATGGGAAACGTGAACATATGTAACAGAATTGGAAATTAATTTCAGCTTGTGGTGAAACAAATACAGCATTTCTATGTAGAAATCTCCAAACTTTTCATGCTTAATTATTACTATTTGTAACACAATTTAATACTTATTAGGCTTTAGTGTTAGCAAACTTGACATTTGATTTACTTCTAAAAAAAATCTTGCTGTCAAATCATAAATACTGAGAAGTCCTACAAACTGTACATTTAGTTCCAAAAAATGTCACTTTACATTCTTCCCCTGCCCTTTTTCAGTAGAACCAGGATTTTCCTCTTCATTTATAAAGAGCCCAAGACACTGAAGCACTTTCTAGGTGTAATTCAAGGAACCTGTCCTGATTCTCTGGATCTGATAATCATGTTTCTAAAAACAAGTGAGATTTTATTTTGGTGTTTCTCTTCAGGCACTCTGGCTCAGAACACTTAAAAGCTTTAAGCATGTGCACGATTTGATGTTTTTCAAAGTGATAATCTTCCTAAATAGTTCTAAGGAAAAAAGTTTGCTTGATTGCAGAGTCATGGAAACGGACAGAAGTCACCACAAGATGACATTGGTGGTCTAGGAGGTGAATTCTGCCAGTGGTACTTTGAACTCTTGAATTCTCAGCATCCTTTAGGAATAAAATCCCAAGAAACATGGGGACCACAGCATTTCTGGGAGGACGCCAAGCTGAAGTTCTGCTACAACACACTGGAAAAGAACGTGGAGCAGTATGTGGGGGCAGACATGGTGAGCCTGCGCCTGCTGAGCTTGGTTAAAGAAGAATGTCTCCTCTTCAACCCCAATCTGCATTCCAGCGGCCTCAAATGTGCCATGTCACCCCATGGGCTGGTGCTGGTGGCAGTGGCTGGCACAGTGCACAGGGACAACGCTTGTTTGGGTGTCTTTGAGCAAATCTTCGGCCTCATCAGCTGCCCCGTGAGGAATAACACCTGGAAAATAAAACTGGTGAACCTTAAAATCGTGGGGCAGAACGCCCTGGAGCCTGGGATGCAAACTGCACAACCCTCCATAAAATACGAGACGAACCAACTGCGAGAGTTCTACGATGGCAACGACCTGACTGTGTTTGAACCTCAGAAATTCTGAGCACTTCATCACCTCTGGGTGAAGGGTTGGCTTCTTGCTGCCATGCATTTTCACTTCTCTGAGTAAGATTTGCTGGGAGGCGAGCTGAGACACAGGGTGTTGAGCTGAGACACAGAGTGTTGACCCAGCTGATGCTTGTGGGCACTTTCCAAGAGCTAACAAATATTTCAAGGGTATTGCTTCACGTTTTGCACAGTCGTTAGAGTGGAGTTTGGTGATTCGTGGTTACATTTAAATGTGGCTTGGCAGCAGTTCTCTTCAGGAACTTGTTGAAACTCTTACCTGAGCAGGAAGTCATGCTTTTGGAATTTGGGAGGAGGAGGTGTCCAAAGGGACATCTGAGTCCCAAGGAAACCAAATCCCAGAACAAAACACTGAATGGAGGCAGCTGCTGTGGACGTTCTAAACGTGGTTTAATGGGACAATGCAGGGAACTTGGCATGGTGGAAGTCTTTTTCTTAACTTCTTTGAATTAATTGCTTCCTGTCCTTTTACCTTATGGTTCCAGCTTTGTCCTGAATGCACACAAATTGTTCTGTCTGTGTCCCCAAGCAGACAAGCTTGAGATGGTTGCCCATTCCTAGTCTTGGATCAAGAACTGAATTTCAAAACTTAACAGCAACACTGTACAAACCAAATGCTCTTTTTGTATATAATTGCAACAGAGTTCTTAATATAATAGTTGTGATTTTTGTATGTTTTCTCAAAATAATTATTTTGTTTACTCTGAGCTGCTTTATTACACTACTGAAAGTCGATTTGTTACCACTGGGTGGTTACAGTAATAGGTCACACTAAGAAAAGTATTCAATTACTACTTAATAACTGAGATTATTGCCAGTGTAAAACTTGATTTTTTTAAACTCTCTTTATTTATAAGGGATTAGAGGTGAAATGAGGTGAGAACTTCTATACCTGTGTCTTGTTTGGATTGTTTGTGAATTCTGTTTCCATTTTCTAGCTTCACCATTTCGAGTTCTGAAACTCTAACCATTCCCCATAACAGATCACCTAAAACCAAAAGAACTCTTCCCAGGTTTGTCATGGTAAAGTCAGAGGAAACAAGAAGGTTCAGATATGCACAGAACTTATTTTTATGAACAGTCTGAATCTTGCTTTCTCCTTAAAGTTTTCTAAATAATTTCGTTCCTAAGCAGAAGTTCAAATACTGTGTTGGAATGTTCTTTCTCAATGAACAGCTGAGTTGTGATTTCTTCAGCTGCTGATGCATAATAAATAAAAATCAACCAATATTTAAAATTTAGAAGAAGAGTTTCCTCAAACCTGTGAAATTCACTGTCTGGAATTCCACTAAATATTTTGTTGTTTTGATTTGTCACTGGCAGCAGAGCTGTTCCTTTAGTGTGTTAAAGATAAAATCATTCCAATTCTTTATGCTTGATAAGTTCAGGGTGCAGAATACAAGGAGCAGTGTGAAAAAATCAGCTTTTTACTGAGGCTGGTACCTCATGGACTTGTCCTGACTCCTTCAGTTCTACACAGAATGCACAGGAAAATGTGAAATTGTCCCAGCCTTGAGACCTCTGTAAATCTCTGTTCTGTGGCAGTGGAGTGTGTGCTCTGTGATTTATTGATGAGCTGTTGTGCAGCTGATTGGGCTGTGCAGAACCTGCCTGTGAGCTGCTGCATGAAAACTGCTTTCTTCACAGGATATCTTGGATATTTTTTCCAATTTTTCTGTTGTTTAGAATAAATATCCTTACTGAGAGTTCGAAATTCAATTTTCAAATCATTGTCAGTGGCAGAATTTTTAAGAGGAGAAAAACATTGACTGTGGGGCAAATGTGAGGAGGTGCTTTTAGCTTTACCTTGAATTTAAGAAAACATTTGGACTTTAAAAGGAGCTGAAATTGTTTCTGGACTTGTTTAAATGGAGCTGGACTTGTTTCAAAAAATATATATATAAAAATGAAATATTTATAGGAGTGATTTCATCCCTCTTTCTAGATGCTACTGTTCAGAGCTGAAGTAATTATTTGTTGATTTACTCTTGGAAGCTCTGGACCTTTTAGTTGTATTTAGGAGATTGAGAAAAATTAGTTTAAATTTCTTCAAAACTGTTCTCATCCATTTTCCTCTGTTTGCTATCACAATAAATATTTTCAATAACAGTTCCTTATGTCTGTCACTAGCACTTAAGCTGCAATGCTAAATTTGTGCTTTCTAGATCTCTCTCTGGTAAATAATTTGATAAAAAGCAAAATTCTGATTTGCAGCAAAGCATGTGGAACTTTCTGGATGTCAAACAGTGGAAATTGTGTCCCTCTGTGCTTTCTCTGAATGCTCCCCATGAAATGAAGTGTATTCAGGAATTTGTAAAAGGTGTCTAATAGTCTTCATCTGTTTAGACTTCATCATTTTTTATTGTGCTGTTTTTTTCCTGTTATAATTGTCTTCATTATGACAGGAAATCTCTTCTGTCCCCTTGTCTCAAGGTGCTTCTGCTTCCTTCTGCATTGCTTGCTGTTTTCTTGCAATCCATTATGTCTCTTGATAGCTTGTTCTTTTCCCCCTAAGAGTAAGATAAGGGTGAACTTTACAAGGTGATCAAATTCTGTGAAAACTGAAATCCAGGCCTTCAGTAAAGATACAAACAGCCACAGGATCTTGCTTTTAGCTCATGCAGTGCACTTCCCTTTTCAAAGCATTTTGAAGACTTACTGCCGCTTGAAAGTTTATTTTGTTTTTCAGGGCACAGAGTAGAAATGTGGAGCTCAGTGTGGGTGTAACTGCAGGGGTGATGACAGTGCTGCCTGCAGGATATCCAGGGGCTCGTGTGAGTCTCAGCAGGCGACAGGAGTGGCCTCTGGGTGACATCTGGTGGCAGATCCATCACTCTCCTGGAGCTGCAGTCCCCATGAGACTGTGCAGAACAAGCTGCTTTATCCCACTCCTTGGTGGCAGCAAAAGGCCCTCAAATTGCCTCCATCTAAAGGGAAGCTCGAAGGAAATCCCTCAGCCCTTGAGAAGCACCTGAAAGGATGTTTGGGGATTTGGATCCATGTGAGATGCCAAGCTGGAATTTTCAGGATACCTGTTGTCCTAGGGTCGTAGAGGAATGATGATAAGGAGGCTTCCTGGTGATAAAATCCCAGCTGACTTGTTAACAATTGCATTTCTTTTTACGTCTGCTTCCCTTACTTGTTTTTTTATTTTTTCCTACTATACCTGGCTCTAGTGACTGAGATTGTTAAGGCAGCATAGTTGCTTTGTCTAAATACTGCTTGTAACTGCAAATCTTAATCACAGGCCCAAGGAGAGGAGGATTGCCTTCATTCAGAGCTGCATCATGCTGTGTTCCCAGTGTACATCCTTTTTTTCCCCCCAGTTCTTGCTGAAAATGCCAAGCAAAGAGCCACATAAAATTCATGAGAAATCATGTTTGAACAGTGCAGCTGGACATGCCAAAGCCATAATATTTTGTATAGAGCAGAAGGAAAACTGAGAAGTTTCCTCTTTCTTGCATAAAGAAGGAACAAAAATACATTTATTGGGCTTGTTTCCAGTAGTAATTGCCCTTGCAGAAACTGTTTAGAGACATGGGTGAGAACAAAGCAGAGATTTTTGTGAAAGTGGTGTTTGTGCAAAGAGGCATCTGCTGGAAGGAGCAAGGGATGTGTAATTCCTGCACAGCCACCTCTTCTCTGCCCTCTGAGAGCATAAATTGTGAGGGAAATAACATCATGTTGTACATACTGCCATAAATCACTCATTTTATAACCAGTAAAAGCCAGAGCTCCTCGTCTAGATGAGGTTTGGGTGCCTTGCCAGCATTTTCCCACATAAGACTGTTGAAAGGAAGTGGTGATTTTTAATAACTTGGGATTTAACAAATCAAGGGCTCATCTTGGATATCTGAGCTTTCTTCCTACTCAGCTGTTGTCCCTAATAATGGACAGGAGCAGCTTGCAGGTAAGGAATGAGTGAACAAACAGGGGATCCTCCACCAGGGGAGGTGGCTGCAGCTCCTTTGCTGTGAGAACTGTGGAGCTGAGTAAAACTTGGGGGTGCCACATCCCCACCTTGTTGAACACTTCCAGGTGATTCCACCAGGTCCCTGAGCAGCCTTTTCCAGTGGAAATTCTTTGTAATACCTAATCTAAGCCTGCCCTGGCACAACTTGAAACCATTTCCTCTCTTCCTGTCTCTTACCTGGCAGAAGAGAACGATCACTGACCTCACTACACCTTCCTTTCAGGGAGATGTAGAGGGTGATAAAGTCCCCCTGAGCCTTCTCCAGGCTAAACAACCCCAGCTCCCTCAGCTGGTCCACATCAAACTTATGCTCCAGGCCCTTCCCCAGCTCTGTTCCCTTCTCTGGACACACCTCAGTGTCTCTTCTCTTTCAGAATCCTGTAGAAAATCACTGCGAGTTATCCAGCCTGGATAACTTAGGTGTGCTGTTTCAATACCGTGTTATAATTCCAAGATACCAAACCAAATGTTTTGCTTTGTCCTCTTGGCAAATTGCAGAATCTCCCAAGCACAAGGAAAAAATGTGTTCTTGGGTTCTGTCCTGACAGCTCTCAGCCCTCCCTGAAAAGGCTGTCTGAGGTACCCCTGATTGTCACTGGGTCGCTTGGGTTGTGTGGGTGTGTTGCTCTGAGCTTTCTGCTGTGCCTGGCAGTTCAGAGAGAGCCCTTTGGAGTGCCCTGAGTGCTCCTGCTGCAGGAAACATTGCAGTGCCAGTCAGGAGGCTGCTTTTGAAGGAAATGCTGTGCCCACAGTGGCTGTGCCCTGATTCACATTGCAGAGCACTCACTCTGGAGTTCCCTTGGCACAAAACCGCACCAGGGAGCTCCTGCAGCCCTGTGGCCAGGGCACCCTGCTCTCTGTGGGGCAGTCAGGCTGCAGGACCACCCTGGAGCTGGCTGGCACCAACCTCCCAACACATTAAAGTTGCTGTGCTGGCAGCATCTCGGCGACAGCTGTTTCATGCTCCTGTTGCACAGCACTGGTTGCTAGTGTAAACACAGCTTAAGGGTGATGAAAGTGATAATGTGGCCTCCTTAGGATGAAATTAAATTAGTTTTCATCCTAATGCCTTCTTAAAATGTGTGTGTGTATATGTACATACATATTTTTAACAAGCCTTTCACTCACTTTCTAGCGTTTCCCTTGCAGGATTTATATTTCAAATGGAGTAATTGTCAGCTCCTCTTTAACAGCAATAAGCCTTAAGACATTATGTCAGTACTTGTTCATCTATTCCTTTTTCTCAGTTCATTAGTGTTATTTATTGCCTGGCTGGATTTTGAGAATTAATGAATTCTCCTCAAAGTTTGCATTTTTTATTGAAATAAATCGATCCGTTTAATATCTCCTCAGTAATTATGTGTTTAGATGTATTTGCACAGTGCCCCAGCTCTAACAAGATTAGTGGCAGGAAAATCCCATTCTGAAGATTAGCTTGATGTATTGAGTTGAACTTTAGGATTTTCCTCTGGTGCTTCATTATGAAGGTTTATTACAGAAAAACACTTTGTCTTCAATTACTTGCTGGCTGATGTGCATCTGAAAGGCTCAGACGAGCAGTCATTTTTTTTCCTCTGAAATTAGAAACATCAGCTTATGAGATAGAATCTCTTTAAATGCTGCCATTAGAAATGCAGCATTTGTCTTATGACACTAAAAGGATCTCAATGTTTTCAGTTTGTAATTCAGTTTTCCATTCTGTCACATCTGGGACATCCTGACTGACCAAACCATGAGCTCTCTGTGCAAAGGGTGATGATGGCAGCATCTGAATCCCCAGCAGCAGCACATCTTGACTTGAGGAACTTCTATATGGCTGAATTTACTGCCAGTTAACAGAGAGTTCCAATTGCTGATTTGAGTGGTGAGAATAGAGGAAACAAAGTGAGAAACCCACTTAGAGAAACCCCATTTCTCTCCCTTCCCCAGCAACAGCTTCAGTCGAATACCTTCCTCATCCTCTGCTTTTGCCTTGGGAGCTCCCCTGCCCTGCCATGGGGATCAGGGAGTGCCTCGGGGATGTCACTTAGCCTGGTGTGGCTTGNTCCTTCCTCATCCTCTGCTTTTGCTGGGCGTCACCTTCAGTGCCTTGGGAGCTCCCCTGCCCTGCCATGGGGATCAGGGAGTGCCTCGGGGATGTCACTTAGCCTGGTGTGGCTTGGCTGTGGTCCCTCAGGGCTGTCCCTGTCTCAGCTGTGCCCCTCTTTGGCCTGGAACACCTCCAGCTGTGCCCCAGCAATGTCTCCTTCCACGTGTCTCCTGCCCCTCCCTTGAAACCTGGCTGGGCTGGGGTGCTGTGGGTTCCCCTGCCCGCCTGCAGACCCATTTCTACATTAAAAACTCGTGTTGGTGACAGAAACTGATAAACAGCCGAGTGATACCACGGCACAGATGACTTTGCAGCTACTGCAATAATCATAAAAGTCTCCTTCCAGCTGTCTCCAGCAGCTGCTTTCCTCAGAAATATCGGGCAAGGACTCTGCTGGAGGCAGGAGAACACTACACGATTGACTTTGAGGTCAGTGAGGGGCTTACAGCGAGGACAGAGGCTTTCAGAGCCACAGAAGGGCAAATTCTGCCCAGGTGAGCTGAGTTTCAGTGCTGGTTGGTCTTCCAAATTATTGACCCTGATGCCTTAAGTTTTAACTCATATTTTTCCAGCCCTGCAGTGCCCAGTGTAACTCTGCAGTTCCCTGGAGCTCGTTCAGTGCTGTTCTCTCATGCTCACACTGACATAACAAAGCCTCTCCAGCTCGCTCTCCAAGGACACTCAGACCAAGAACTTCAAGTTGGAGAAAAGGGAGCAAACTTACGGAAATTACATCATTAGCTAGATTCTAGTTAGTGAATATATGCTGATATCAAAGTGTGAAGAACTGGGGAGCTGTCATTGTCCATTTTGGGATGCACTGAGGCAGGAGCCTCTGGAGCCCAGAGTGTGACCTCTGAAGGCCTTTCCAATCAATCCCTCCTTTATTCCTTTATTCCTGTCTGCTCTCTGTTTCTAGGGAGCCATTTAAGGCATGAACCAGAGCTGGGATTGTGTTTTGGATCTGTCAGGTTTTGTAGGAGCCCAGGAGGGCTGGTGGGACAAGGCAGCTCCTGCTCCAGCTCTGGATGCCACCCCTTTACAGCTGGCTGGGAAACATGAGCAGTATCACTGGTGACAACAAAACCACGAGATCATTAAAAAAACACCTTAAAACATTCTAATTCCAACACTGTTAAGAGTTTTTTGCATCAGGGGAGAAAACCACCCACAAGCAATTTTGCGCTGGGAGTGCAAATGCTGTGTTTGCCCTAAAACCTTTTACATATGGAACAGAGGACTTGGATTCCAACCTAAAAGAGTTGGATGCTTCCAGGCTACAGCTGACAAACTTTGGCAGCAGGCTGACACTGCTAAGCATGATGGATAGAAGTTTTTTAAACCCTGCCATGGAAAATATCTGGCTGAGGGCTCAGTGGGGAGAAGCTGGGGTGTGGATGACTCCTGGGACACACAACAGCTCTGCAGCCCTTTGGAAAAGACCACCCACCCTGTCCTCCACAGACCTGGGAAGTGGTAAAAATGTCTGCTTTACCCTAAAATGGGTTCCTGGGACTTGTGATTCCTCACGTAGGAAGTTGCTGAGGAAAATTGTCCTGCCTTTTGCTTGTGTGAGATCAGCTGTGACTTCTCATGGCATGGAAGTCATAAGCATTCTATAAATATGAAAGTTTAATTAATAACTATGCCATGTTTCAATTGCATGGAGGTGGTGCAGTTACCTGGGACAGTTCCTTGCTTCTAATTCACTTGGAGTGCCCTAAATCTGGACTTTTCATCAGAAAGCACATGTTCTATCTCCCTGTGTGCTTCCTGTGGCCTCCTGTATCCTGGGCAGGGCTGGAGAGAACCAGAGGCTTTGTATTTCCATATCTGCTCACAGTAACTAGAGCATTACAAATTAGGGAATGGGCTTAAAATTAGTTTTACTTCTTTTTATCTTCTAGTTCTCACCCTTTCACTTTGAAATTCTGAGCTCCTCACTTCACTTGCAGATTCCTTCTGCTCCCAGTGTCCCCACAAGATAGCAACAGAGTCCATGCTGGAAAATCCCTGACATTTTCAGTGTGCAAAAGGGAAATGGTGCTGCTGGAAGGTTGTTCCTCTTCTCCCAGTCCCAGTGGTTGTTTAAGCGAAAGTTTAAACAGAAAAATTTGAACAAAGCATCTTCGATGTCTATTTTTAACCTGGGAAATCCTGGATCCACTGTCTGTAGATATGCTTTCTGTAGTATTCCAGTTTTTAAACAGGAGTAAAATTGAGCCAGTATGGCTTCAGGTCCCAGGTCAAAAGCAAAGGGCTGCTGGATTGCATCTCTATTTGTAACTATTTTTTTTGAGGTGTAGCTTGATCTCTGCAGGTAAAAGTTACCAGATGAATTGTGTGCTCCTGAATGGCATTCAGGATGTTTTAATTCCAATTTTTTGCATCCTTTTCTCTGAATGCATACATGGCCTGTTTGCTCTTCTAGATCTTTATCTTCCTGTCTCTCTTTATTTCTTCCTCTTCTGATTCCCCCTTCTTGGAGAATTTTGAGTGACTTAACTGCAAATGGTCTTAAAGTCTGCTAGGTTAAATGGGCAGAGTTATTGCTCTGAGAAGTGTTTTATGTAGCCTGTAGATGTTTAGTGAACCCTTTGCCAAAGTCCCTTGATTTTTCTAAAGTGCCAGTAAAGCTGTTTTGACCTCTTGAGAGAATATCTTGTCAGTATTTTCTCAACTACTGAGTGCACACCAGGCAATATCCTCAAGGAACAATGCCAGGCTGAATATTGCAAGCTCGTTGGGGTTCTTTTATTCTTTTTATTTTTTCTCTTTTTCTTCCATTTTAAATCCTGCTGTGAATCCCAAAACCTGAGGCGAGTAGAAGGGGAGGGAAGTTGTGTCTTGGAGCAGTGCTGGAGATTTCTGCCTTGCTTGTGGCAGATGTTGCACCTGAATGCATTTGTTCTCCTGTTTAATGCGCAGACAGAAGTGTTCCTTTTCCTTCTCAGCAGAAATGATGTTTTACATTGATCAAATCACCTTCTTTTTTCTAATTTTGTGCCATCCCCATGGAATTATTGACAAAACTTTGTCTGGAGGCTGGTGATTCATCTCTGACAGCACCATTACCTCTGTATTTCCTTGGAGGGAAGATTTGGGATGGAACAAGGAGCTCTGTTCCTGTTCCTGAGCAGAATTAGGGATGTTTTCTGTGTGCACCCAGGGCAGATTGCTTGTTCAGTGTGTTGGTCACTCTAAATGTCCTGAAGGAAACAAAGTGGCAGAATAATTGTGAGGGGACAGTGACCCAGTGAGGGTGAGGAGCTATCCCCTCTGCCCTGAGCCCAGGGAAATGCAGGGGCCAGGGAGGGTTTTCTGCTGGTGACAGGCACAAGAGGAGAGCCTGCAATCCTATAAAACACTCCAACTTGGGACCTTGATTTTAAGAAATCAGTGAAAAGAATATTTTCCAGCACTTCCTTCCCTGTGGCTTTTTCCATACTTTTGAATTGACACCTGAGCCATGGTTTGGAATCCATAACATGTGGGAGAAGTGTGGTAGGTTTTTTTGACTTTTGGGTATTTTTTCCCTTTTTGGAAGCTTTGTTTTGTGTCAGGACAGTCTGCAGAGACACAACTCAGACCTGGCAAAGTCATGCTGATGCCTTTGGCTGGTGTTAGCATCCAGCTGAAGGATGGGCAGGGGATGAACTCTGCTGAGGAAACAGATTTTTCAAGCTAACTCCTGTAGGAAGAGCTGTGAGTTAGGAATGCTGAGCTAAAATATTTTATTCTTTTTTTCTTTTTTTTTTTTTTGACAAAGCCCAACCAGGGAAAGGTGATAGCTTCCAGCAGTGTTCATGTGTAGGAGCAGAGGAGAAATAATCAGAGTTCTTCTCCTCCACCTCCAAGGAAAAATGGGATCAGAGGGAACACACTGGTGTGTTTTGCTGTGTTCCAGCCTCTGTTCATGGGTGATATATTAATGAAATATAAATAAATATATTAATGGAAAGAAAAAGGTTTTAATTTGTTGTTGGGCTGTAGATATTTTTTGCAGCACTGTTCTGTTAGGATGATAGAAAGTGTGTGGCTGTCTTGAGGAAAGCTTTCATAAAAACCTCACGTCTGAGAAATGGCACTCAGAAAATCAAATTGCAATCCAGCGCAGGCAACTCTATAATGTAGCTATAACTCATTAGGAAAAATATGAAATAAATCAATAGGGTCATCAGCTGATACTAAACCATGTCTCAGAACTGGGCACGTCCTGTGTTGTATTTGTCTGGTAATACAGATGACTGAATTCTGATGTGATCAAAGAGCCTGCTCAAAATTTACACTGCAAATTGCTCTACAGAATAGACTCTCCCCGGGTCTGCTCCCTTTAGCAGGAGGTGGTGCTGGCAACAAAGGATTTTAAAAAAATAATAATAAATCAGTTATTTACTAGGCTTCTTTCTGCTCCTTGACATTATTTTCCATGACTGTGGCATCAGTGGCACTGAATGTGGCTCTTGGGGCCACAGTAATGGCAATACAGAAGCAAAAGCAGCTGCACGGGGAGCTGGTGCTGAGGAATTGAGGCAATTAGGAAAAGGTGGTGCTAGAGCTGGGTTGAGTCAGATGTGGAAAAGTGGCATCCTCACGTCACCCTGAAATGTGGTGATATCAGTGAAGGCACAGGCAGAAGGAATGTTTTTCTCAAACTGGGCAGCTTCCAAAAGATGGGGAAGTATTCAGAGGTAAAAATCAGAATTCCAGCCAGCACTCAGCTCCGGAGTTATTCAGAGCTGAACTTCACAGCAGCTGCACTTACAACGCTGTTTTGCAGATCTAACACTTGCAAAGATGTGGAAAATAAAATTCAGGATGAATTTTAAGAACGCAGCAGGAACAACCAGCGTGGCAGATGTAGATTTAGGGTGTTCTGCACTTTCTGAAGGATTTGCTTTTAATGTGAAGCATGTACCTTCACACTCTGTAACATGTGCTCTGATTCCCTGACAGATCTGTTCTGCACAGTCCTGCTGGAGTATTGGCACTCACACCATCTATAAACAGACAGTCAAGGTTTGTGCCTCTCAGGACTGGACTTCATTTTATTTACTGCACTGGTCTTTGGGGAGGTGGGAAGAAAGGGAATTAATCAAAAGAAGCATTCAATTCTCCCTTCCTCCTTCCCTTTATTTATTTATTTTTTGGAACTTGAAAGCTTTCAGAACTCCTCATTATCCCCAGGGTTCATTTTTTATTCTTTTTTCCCCTGGTAGGAAAGCAGCTGATGTTGGCAGGTGAGGGGCAGGGCTCCAGGGGTGTTGGAGACAAGAGGCATTTCCAGAGATCAGCACAGAGATAAGAGCTCCTCTGGTGAGCACCAGGGCTGATGTACCAGGGGTGCAGAGGAATTCGGGGGCTGAGGAGCAGCTGGGCACCTGCTGGCTGGGAGAGCAGAGTGGAGGTTGGTACTTCCATGGGGTCACAGCAGGGCAATCTGCCTTTCCCCCTGAATGCTGTGTAGGTATTTGTGGGATTCTCCCACAGTTAAATCTCCCATCTGGCAGATTTAATGCTGGTGGAACCCCCCATGTGTGTGATGCACTAGCAGTGTTTCCATGTGGGAGACTCCTTTTGCTCCTGCCTGTCGATAAAGAAAAACCCTACAAGGAGGAGTCCCTTAGTATGAAGTGGTAGATGGAAATGATACTGAGTTTGAGATGTTTTTATGTGACTTTGGTCAGTTTTGTTCACCTTTGCCTCGGGGGAAGGGAATTTTAAGTTTCTTTTCAAAGGACCTGTTTGATCACTCGAGGCATGATGAGCTTAACATCTCAGCAGACTGGGAATAGCACAGAAGATACACAAAAGATAACACCCAGCAACTCCAAACATCATCCCTGGCATGGTCCTGGTCCTTGGGAAAGACTGATGAGAGAACCAAGGAATGAGAACCTAATTAACATCAAAGACGAAGAGCTCGATCACCAGTAGGAAACCAAATCCTGAGAACTGTGTAACTTGAGACCAATGAACACGGAGCCAATGCATTTCTATGGGTTTTTGACTGTATGAAGTGTGTGAAAAATCTAGTAAAATTGATGTGTGATGGAATGATTTCTCTTGCACAACCTGGCCATGTGTGGATGGAATTATTTCTGTTGCACATCCTGGCCAGAACAACATCCTGTCCAGAATAAAGTAATGCCTTGATTCTCCAACACTAAAAGTGTGGTTGGAGGGTTTTTGTTTTTCCCTCAGTTTCGGTGGCAGTAGGAGACAGCTCAAAATGATGCATATTACAGATAATTGGGAATAATTTCAGGGCCAGTGGATCTGGACCACCAGCACAGAACAGTGTCAGACACTCACTCTGAGGACGAGGCAAAGAACAGCCTACAGAACGCTCGTGGCAATCACATTTCTTCCACAGGCAGGAATCTCCAGCTGCAATTACACACAAGCACGATTACAAAACTTCCACGGGAGCGTTAAAGCTGGGATAAGAAACGTCGGTGGGAATGAGAGAGGGAGGGGTGGCTAGGAGAGAGCGGGATGGAGAAGGGAGTGGTGCCCTCCTCTCGGTGATGCTTACCCGGGATTTAGTGCCCTGGGCCATGAGGGCGGTCGGAGGTGCGAGCCCGTGACCGGGAGGGCTCGGGAGGAGCGGGAGGAGGCTGAGCTCCATCGCACTGCGCTCAGCGGCCGCGCTGCGGAGCTCTTGCCCCGCGGACACCGCGCTCCCATCCCGGGGCCGCCGCGCATCCCTCGGGACGAGGGCAGCAAAGGGAGCCCGCCCGTGCCAGGGCGGGTCCCGGCAAGAAGGGACGAGCTCCGCAAGAAGGGAGAGTGCCACGGGGATGGATCGTGGGTACCGCGTCCTCCTCCGCCCGCCCGGGAGGGATTCCCGGGATGCGCAGCATCCCGAGCGCGCTGCGCGCATCTTCCCCGCGGGTGCCAGCCGCGCCTCGCCCGGCCAGGTGGCACCTGGAGGTGCGTGCCCTGTCCCCTGCAGGGGCTCTGCAGCTGAGCCGGGCTGCTCTGGCATCGCGGAGCCTGCGGGAGCCGGGCAGGGCGCTGCGCTCCTTCCCCGCCTCGCTCCGTGTATAGCAGGAAGCCACTGCTGTCCTTCGAGGAGCGAGTGGCTGAAACAGTCAGGTTTACTGGCTAAAACCCCATATTTTTGCCCTGGAGGCTGGGGGCAAACTTCTGGGTGGGGTTTGCCTGGGGTACAGCCGTGTGGTGGTGGAGCAACAGGTACCCAACGCGCTGAGGAGGCGGCAGGAGAGCTGATGGGGAAGCTGCGATGAGAGGCGAGAGAGCAGCTTCGATGCTGAGCTGACTGGGAAGGGCTTGGGATCGCCAGGGAAGCTGCAGTGTGAAGACATTCCCGACCGGTGCCCCCTTCCCCTCCGGAGGGATGCTGTGGGCAAGGCTCCAAATCCAGCTCACGGCTCGGGCTGAAAGAGCAGCACTACCAATATTGGGCATTTCATTCTCGCTGAAACCCTGGCTCTAGAAAGCTTCATTCGTTCGCAGTGCTCACTCCGTGCAAGGCTCTTTGCAGCTCAGCAAGCCTTGCCCGGGTCTGCAATGACTGGTGATGTAGGGAAGGAGCCCTAATTTTGATCTGAAAGATTTAAACAAAATGTAAACCACCCAGCTTCGACCCCTGGCAGTTCGTTTCAGGGGGTAGCTGTTAAAAATGTGTACTTTGCTCCTCATTTTCAGTGATCTGGATTTAGCTGTCAACCCTTGCCTGGGGTTATTCCTCTCCCTGCCAGGCCCAGTCACCCTTCCCAGAGCAATGGGACCCAGGGCTGTTTGCATTAGGGATGTGTTGCCGGCCAAAACCTCAGGCTGAAGTTTGTTTCCTTTGTGAAGGGACAATGTTTGTGCTGTTGGCCATCCCCATCCCTCTGAAAAACCCTCTTCCTACTCCTGCTGTGATTGTGACAGGCTCCAACCCGGGACAAATCCATGGGAACAGTGGTTGGGAGGGCAGTGGCTCAACAGTTTCACACTGGAAAAGCAGCACTTGGAAGGAGTGAGGAGCTTTTACCTTGGCTCCAGCCCACAGGCTTTCTTCAGAATATCCCTTTCACATGGAAATTCCTGCCAAGTGAAGATTGCTGGCTCTGGCTGGCATGTCAGCCACGGCAAGAGACACACAGAGGTCCTGTATCAGTGGAAATACGTGACACAAAGGAAGGGGAAGGGGTTTGTTGTGTGCTGTAATCGGCCAGCAGCGTGCAGGGAGCCTTTTGTGGCAGGGCTGGGAGGAGGGGGACTGGGTATAGGGAAAAGAGAGCTAGATTTATTAACATTAATTCCAAATAATCAGTTTTCTGCTGAAGGCAGCACCACTGATCTCAAATTTCCCTGCCTCAGAGTCACTCCTCGAGTCCCTTGCCTGCTCCACGTAAAGCCCTGGCCAAGAAAGCACACCTGCATTAACTCTGCTGCACGTAATTTATTGAGCCACTTTTTCCACAATGCTTCTTTTGTTCCCCATCACCAGCAGAACAAGAGTAACTCCTAGCATGGCCATCCTGCACGTTGGTTTTTAATCAGGGCTGCAGCAGGCAGGTGCTGCTCTGTGGTGCAGCAGTCCCTGTCTGCATGGTGAGTGTCTCTGGAGGCTGACAGATGCCAAATTCCCAGTTTTCCTAGGAAATCTTTTTGGAAAGAAAGTGAAAGACACAAAGGCACCACTTGGTCTCACCTTTCTTGCTCCAAACCAGACAATCAGGCACTGAGCATCAAAAAAAGCACAAGCAAATTCCCACCTGAGGTGTCTGGTGTCTGCAACACCTCACAGGAACCTTGAAATTTCCACGGAGAAGACAAGTTTATCTCTCAAAGGGAGAAATCCAGTCCGTGGTGAACTCTCACAGTGCACCTGACAGTGCAGAACTACTGCAGCATGAGCAAGTGTCAGGGGGGTGGATGTTCTTCTTTGGACCCTGACTCCTG
>VZRF01004311.1:377731-390852 GCA_013396875.1 Vireo altiloquus
CAGAGGAGCAGGAAAAGTTCCCAAGCTTTTCCTGACTCCAACAGCAAGGGTGAAACTGAGAGCAATTCACCCCCTCTGGACCTGCTCAGAGATCCTGGGGGTGTGGTATCATCACCAGCTGAAATTCTTTTTCTCTGTGGATCTCTGTCTTTTCTTGCACAGTCACTTCCATCAGGTTATCAGGCTGGAGCTGTTGCAGCAGAGCTTCCTCATCATCTTGCCTTGAGAGGCTCTTTGATAACTTCTCTTTTTTTTTTTTAGAAACTGTCAAATGATTGCTTTAGAATTTATTCATAAATGAGTGAAGGTGATGAAGAAGCGCAAGAGGAGGGAGCTGGGCTGTGGGAATTGCAGACATGAGGAGCTTAGAGCTCCTTCCAGTGCCTAAAGGGGGCTTATATAAAAAAGGCAGAAAGTGCATGGGACAAGGGGAAGTGGTTTTAAACTAAAGTGAGAGAGATTTAAATGGGATATTAGGATGAAATTCTTGACTGTG
Source organism: Vireo altiloquus (assembly GCA_013396875.1). Taxonomy (NCBI): domain Eukaryota; kingdom Metazoa; phylum Chordata; class Aves; order Passeriformes; family Vireonidae; genus Vireo; species Vireo altiloquus. The sequence continues at coordinate 378,228 of VZRF01004311.1, forward strand.
ACAGGTGTGAGGCCCTGGCACAGGGTGCCCAGAGCAGCTGTGGCTGCCCCTGGATCCCTGGCAGTGCCCAAGGCCAGGCTGGACATTGGGGCTTGGAGCAGCCTGGGACAGTGGGAGGTGTCCCTGCCAGGGCAGAGGTGGCACTGGATCATCTTTAAGCTCCCTTCCAACCCAAACCATTCTACAATTCCATGAAGTTATTACAGTCTGATTTTTCACACACATTGACTTCAAATTAAATTATTTATTCTCTCCTTGAAATTTCTATCGCAATTTTTTTATTTTTAAAGTCACACTCAACAGCAAGAAGAAGACTTATTTTGAAACTTTGGTGTTTAGTGAATAATTTTCTTTTCTTCTTTCAGGAGAATAAAGTGAATTTTATGCACACCTCAATTTAATTCTGTGGATATCTAGAAATTTATAGGGAAAGAAACCAGAGCTATTGAATTTCAGTGCATTTTAAATATATGTCAGCATCAGCTTCTGCTCTTTCCTATATGCTTACATGGTGCTGTGTCTCCATGGACAGCTTGCAACAAGAGAACTCACCACACCTGAAACTTTCTCAGTAAGAAAAGACAGATGTTAATGGGCTTGGTTCTTTTCCTCTTTTCTGCTTGCTCTCTCCTTTTCATAGCTCTCTGCTACCCTCACTTTTAGGCAAACATGCCTTACCCTATTTCTGTCACTCACATCCCCTTCCCTCTGTGCTACTCATCTCCTTGTGAAGCCTTAAATATTTCTTTTGAGATTGTTCATTAGGATATTTAGGCACCTTTCAGCTGCTCCATCTGGGGTTTTTAATTGGAACAAGGATGCCTGAGGGAGAAAAGAGGAAAAGAGAAGATGAGGGAGGGAGTAAGGTGTGGGTAGGGCAGAATACAGATTTTTCACAGCTGGGAGAGGAAGGAGCTTCCCTGCAAGCAAGCAAGAGGAGGGGGAAGAGAGGAGGGAGCCAGGTGAGAGGCAGGTGAAGGGAGTTAAGAAACCCTGATTAGGTAATGTTTGCAAAGTGCTGCTGGTGTGGCAAAGTCAGCTGTATACCCTAACCTGCTAATGGGCATTTTGTGGGTGATTAATCACAGCTGACTTGCCAATAGCAAGGACTGAAGGGAGTGTGATATAAAAACGAGGCAGCAAGGAGAATTAAGACCTTCCTCTTTTCTGGAGCAGAAGAGGGTTTTGCTTTGAGGCTTACTGGGAGATTTTGGAAGACTCCCTTTCTGGGTGGAGTGAGCCCTTCCCTCACCCTCCTGGCTGACCCTGCCCTGGTGCAGAGAAGGTTGGTGAAAGTTCCTCTCTCATTTTTGTAATGGTTTGCAGCAATATCTGATGATAAAAATAACAGAGTGAGGAGCAGCACTGCAAGAGCTCTCAGACAGCTCTGTCTCGTGGCAGTGGTGTCCCTTCAGGTGCTGTAAAAGTCTCACCCCACATGGTTTGTGTGAATTGAAGATAAAGCCTGGGGGAGAGCAGCATGTGGTGGCAATGCTTTTGTGTGGCCCAACAGCCACCACCACAGCCCGTGTGAGCTGGGCTCTCACGTGTCCAGCTGGCTCTGGTATCCAGAATTGACGCGGTGACAGCAATAATGGCCAGGGAGAGTGAAATTCTTGCTAGAAAAGGAGCCTGTTTGGTCTTTTTTGGGAGTAGAGATTGTTTGTGGTGGGGAATTGGAGCAAAAATGGGAAGCATAGCACAGTAAGATGTTGATGGTGCTGGATGGAGAGATGATGTTGTTTCATGGTTGTGGTGAAAGTTGTCCTCTCTCAGAAGAGAAGAAGGCACCTGGCAATCAACAGCAGCTTTTGTTCTGCCTCTGGGAGGCCCTGAGCTAAGGTCATCTGAAATGATTTAGAAATTAATCTCTATCATCAAGTCTTAATTCTGGGGTATCCTAAACACAAAATACTGTGCTTTAAAGTGCTCTGAAATTGAGAGATCTGAGGGCACGCTGAGACAGCTGCCTTGGGGTAATGGCAGCAAAGGTGGTGCTTTTGAATGCAATAAAGTTGTCTTTGTTACTTGCTGGTTGCAGAGTTTTCTGCTTTTGTCATAATGTTGGTGAGTGTGAGGCACTTTTTTGGTTACCTGCTTTCTTTTTCTTTTTTTTGAAATGAACATTTCTCTGTTTGTATTAGTGGTTTAATGCAGGTGGTGACCCTTCAGAAAAACCTCAGTGCCTCATGTCTGCTCTATGATAAGTGTCTTCCAAAAGTCCTGGTGCTCTCTTCTCTCTCCTGTACCCATACCTTAGTTTATCTGCTCTCTGTGTTACAGTAATTACAAGTGGTATTGCTCAAGAGCAAATCAATCTCCTTTTAAAACACAGGCAGGACAGAGAATCACTTCTTGTTTTAAAAGAGAAATCAGAGCTGGAGCTTTCATGCTGACAGGGCAGTTAGAGACCCTGCTGACCTCTATCTGCTGCTTTAATGTTTAAAGCACAGGAATAATGTGCAGCTTCAGTGGCAATAGGTGAGAACAAGCCCCAGCCCTTGCTTGTGACTTTCTGTTCATACTTTGTACCTGTACTTCCAGCAGCACCTCTTCCTTGTGTGATTCCAAGGAGCTGAGACAGGAAAGGTGTGTTCGGGATATCCTGGTGATCGAGGTTCTCCCCCTGCCCCTGAAGAAAACTCAGTTCTCTGGGGGAAAATCCTAAATATGCCATAGTAAAGCAGTGAATTGTGGATAACACAGTTTTCAGAAGGGGTGTGGCAGAGCTGTTTGTCATTTAGGGAGTGTAAAAGGGGAGAATTGATATTTTCAGGGAGCAGAGAGAAAGAGAGAATGACTATTCCTCGTTGGAAATAACGCAGAATTCTTGAGTGATGACCAGAGCAAGGATTTTTGGAGCCTCCTCAGCCCAGGAGAAGAGCACAACTCAGGTCTCTGTGTGTGCTGGCAAAGAAGGGCACACGAGGAGTCCCAAAAGCCTGAGATATCATTCTGGCATCAGCATGAGAGGATTTTTTTTTTCTTTTACACCCCTCTCACACACTCTTTTATAGTTTGATGTATTCTTAGTGCTTTTAGCCCCCACACTGTGACTTCCCAAGGCTGATAGCTCAGCTCAGCCCCACGGCACCGTTAAACCAGGAGAGCAAACATCCTGGGAGCCCCAGACACCAAGGGCCTCTCCAGAACACATTTTGGAACCTCAGACAGGCCCAGCCAGGGGGAAGGTTCCTCACAACGAGGGCTTCACTCCAGCCTCTCACTGGGGAATCTTTGATAAATATGTTAATTTTGCAAGGCCTATAATTGTGTGTATTTCAGTGTGAGGTGTGCATGCATTTTCAAGGCATTCCACCTGGCCCAAGTGCTGCACCCAAGGATCCTGAAATAAATCCCGAGGTAAAAACTCTTTTTCCCCACAAACCATGTTTTGGATTTAATTTTAAGACCAGGGAAAGGCATCAATGCCAGAAGGGCCTTCCCCTGCTGCAGCATTTATTTGGCAAATAAAGAGCATCTGCAGAGGAACACTCACTGGTGTCCTGCTAATCTGCTCAGTCAGGCACTGTCAGAGGGGAACCCTCAGCTGGGAGTCTGGCAAATAAACATCAGCCGAAGGATCTTCATTTGATTTGTCTGNTCTCAGGTGTCCAGCTGGCTCTGGTATCCAGAATTGACGCGGTGACAGCAATAATGGCCAGGGAGAGTGAAATTCTTGCTAGAAAAGGAGCCTGTTTGGTCTTTTTTGGGAGTAGAGATTGTTTGTGGTGGGGAATTGGAGCAAAAATGGGAAGCATAGCACAGTAAGATGTTGATGGTGCTGGATGGAGAGATGATGTTGTTTCATGGTTGTGGTGAAAGTTGTCCTCTCTCAGAAGAGAAGAAGGCACCTGGCAATCAACAGCAGCTTTTGTTCTGCCTCTGGGAGGCCCTGAGCTAAGGTCATCTGAAATGATTTAGAAATTAATCTCTGTCATCAAGTCTTAATTCTGGGGTATCCTAAACACAAAATACTGTACTTTAAAGTGCTCTGAAATGGAGAGATCTGAGGGCACGCTGAGACAGCTGCCTTGGGGTAATGGCAGCAAAGGTGGTGCTTTTGAATGCAATAAAGTTGTCTTTGTTACTTGCTGGTTGCAGAGTTTTCTGCTTTTGTCATAATGTTGGTGAGTGTGAGGCACTTTTTTGGTTACCTGCTTTCTTTTTCTTTTTTTTGAAATGAACATTTCTCTGTTTGTATTAGTGGTTTAATGCAGGTGGTGACCCTTCAGAAAAACCTCAGTGCCTCATGTCTGCTCTATGATAAGTGTCTTCCAAAAGTCCTGGTGCTCTCTTCTCTCTCCTGCACCCATACCTTAGTTTATCTGCTCTCTGTGTTACAGTAATTACAAGTGGTATTGCTCAAGAGCAAATCAATCTCCTTTTAAAACACAGGCAGGACAGAGAATCACTTCTTGTTTTAAAAGAGAAATCAGAGCTGGAGCTTTCATGCTGACAGGGCAGTTAGAGACCCTGCTGACCTCTATCTGCTGCTTTAATGTTTAAAGCACAGGAATAATGTGCAGCTTCAGTGGCAATAGGTGAGAACAAGCCCCAGCCCTTGCTTGTGACTTTCTGTTCATACTTTGTACCTGTACTTCCAGCAGCACCTCTTCCTTGTGTGATTCCAAGGAGCTGAGACAGGAAAGGTGTGTTCGGGATATCCTGGTGATCGAGGTTCTCCCCCTGCCCCTGAAGAAAACTCAGTTCTCTGGGGGAAAATCCTAAATATGCCATAGTAAAGCAGTGAATTGTGGATAACACAGTTTTCAGAAGGGGTGTGGCAGAGCTGTTTGTCATTTAGGGAGTGTAAAAGGGGAGAATTGATATTTTCAGGGAGCAGAGAGAAAGAGAGAATGACTATTCCTCGTTGGAAATAACGCAGAATTCTTGAGTGATGACCAGAGCAAGGATTTTTGGAGCCTCCTCAGCCCAGGAGAAGAGCACAACTCAGGTCTCTGTGTGTGCTGGCAAAGAAGGGCACACGAGGAGTCCCAAAAGCCTGAGATATCATTCTGGCATCAGCATGAGAGGATTTTTTTTTTCTTTTACACCCCTCTCACACACTCTTTTATAGTTTGATGTATTCTTAGTGCTTTTAGCCCCCACACTGTGACTTCCCAAGGCTGATAGCTCAGCTCAGCCCCACGGCACCGTTAAACCAGGAGAGCAAACATCCTGGGAGCCCCAGACACCAAGGGCCTCTCCAGAACACATTTTGGAACCTCAGACAGGCCCAGCCAGGGGGAAGGTTCCTCACAACGAGGGCTTCACTCCAGCCTCTCACTGGGGAATCTTTGATAAATATGTTAATTTTGCAAGGCCTATAATTGTGTGTATTTCAGTGTGAGGTGTGCATGCATTTTCAAGGCATTCCACCTGGCCCAAGTGCTGCACCCAAGGATCCTGAAATAAATCCCGAGGTAAAAACTCTTTTTCCCCACAAACCATGTTTTGGATTTAATTTTAAGACCAGGGAACTTGGACACAGCCAGAAGGGCCTTCCCCTGCTGCAGCATTTATTTGGCAAATAAAGAGCATCTGCAGAGGAACACTCACTGGTGTCCTGCTAATCTGCTCAGTCAGGCACTGTCAGAGGGGAACCCTCAGCTGGGAGTCTGGCAAATAAACATCAGCCGAAGGATCTTCATTTGATTTGTCTGGGAAATAAACCTGAGAAGTGTCCAGTGGGTTTCTCCATCTGTGGTGCAGTGGAAGTGCTCATGGATGGTTTTGTCCCCTTGAAGTGCTGATGTTGTAAAATGCATCATAAAACATCCTCCTGTTATACAGTGACACAAGGTGCTGTGGGTTTAGCAGTAGTGTGTTGAGCTTTATTTTTTTGAGGGGGGGAAAAAAATAAAATTACAAGACCCTTGTTCTAGCTATTGTTGATGGGGAGGTCGCTGGGTTAGCTCTTGTTTCTGTGGCTGATGTCTGTGATTCTGATATCCGAGCCTGAGAGAGTAATTTTCAATTACTGTGCCTTCTTCTGTTCTTGACTTTGGAAGCCATTGTTTTTCTTTCCCCTCTGTACCAAAGACAATATAGGGCAAGGACAAAACCAGGGAAGGTGGGCTGGTGGGGAACAGGGAGCACTTGGACACAGGTGCCCAAATGTGAACAGTTGGGGTGCAGGAGCTTAACCTGAGCAATCTGTCAGGGAAACCTCTGGGATGGAAAAAGGAGTTGCTGCAGGTGGATTTGGTGGTGTCACCTCTGGTGTCCCCTCTGGTGTCACCTGGCTCTGCCTCGCAAGTCTGCCCTACATACTCTGACCTATATAGGAGAAGCTGAACCAGGCTGTGCACAGAAGATGCTTTTCCCTGTCATGTGGGAAAACAAGTTCTTCCCCCAGTTCTGTTTGCCTGGAAAACCTGAATTTTTTGTGTTCTCTTTGCTTCTGTGGGTTACTGGAGCTGAAGCCAACCTGACTCCTGACCTTCAGCAGATCCTGTAGGGTTTTCCTAGTAGGGACTTAACTGTGATGCCTTAGGTTTGAACTTTTCTCTGTTCCCAGCCCTGCAGTGCCCAGTGTGACTCTGCAGCTCCCTGGAGCTCGTTCAGTGCTGTTCTCTCATGCTCACACTGACATAACAAAGCCTCTCCAGCTCGCTCTCCAAGGACACCCAGACCCTCCTGGGCCCAACAACTGCAAACCTTCATCTTGGGGACAGGGGGGCAAGCTTGGGCAAATTCCATCCTTGCCTGGCTTCTGCTTGGGCAATTGATGCTGATATCAAAGTGGGAAGAACTCGGGAGCTGTCATTGTCCATGTTGGGATGCACTGAGGCAGGAGCCTCTGGAGCCCAGAGTGTGACCTCTGAAGGCCTTTCCAATCAATCCCTCCTTTATTCCTTTATTCCTGTCTAGTCTCTGTTTCTAGGGAGCCATTTATGGCATCAACTGAGATATTTTAAGATCATGTGTTTACAAATATGAGCTGAAAAATGTGCATTCTATTCTCACTGACCATCCCCCTATCTCTTCTCTTGCTCTTTTATGTGATATCAAAATACTTCTAAAATAGCAAAATCTGTAGGATTTGGCTTGGAAGGTAGTTTGGTTGCTGTGCTTGGGAACAGCACCTTTAGACTTGTGTTTTTCCTGCCATCTTCTGGAAAATTATTCTTATCTCAAAATATATATTTATTAATAGAAATACTCACCTTGATTAACTTATAAAATGGAAATAAATGTCACCAGGGTTTCTCCACATCAAATTATTTACATAGGAATTTTTAGCTGTTGCCTTACATATTCATGCTATTTTGGGGGAAATACTCTCTTGATTTAGTATGGGTTTGAGGTTTTTTTTCTTTGAGGGGGCTGTTTTATAGGAATGCTTCGGGATTTTTTTTGTTTTTTTTTAACCTTTTTTATGTTTAGTTACATAAAAATGGGAGGAAGAATATAATAAAGCAGAAGGGGCAAATCTATAGACTTCTGGAATGTTTCCCCACTGTCTTAATAGGAACCAGGATTTAATCTCAAGTAAGGGTTGAGGTTTTTGTCCTATCCTCACCTAGAGTCTTCTCTAGGTTTAAAAAAACCACTTTTTGAATCTCCTCTTGGATCGATAGATTCTTCCTTCAAGTTTCTACTTGTCTTATGCCACTGAGGGAGGAAGGGAGCAGAATTATTTTGGTTTCAGTGGCAAGCAAATATTTTTGAGACCAAAAAAATGGATATCAGTAATCTGCTTTTTTTTTTCCCTACAATATTTCACAGGGAAATATCTCTGGAATGTGTTTTTCTCAGAAAAAAACCCAAATAATTTAAATCTGAGTCAAACTTCTTTTGTGTTGGTCATTGTCAACAATCTTGGTCAGCCCAGACCTGCAGTTTCACTTATTTCAGGTTATTTGCATGGTCTGCTTTATAATTCATTCTATTTCAGTAACACTGCACAGTAAAAACTTAATGTCTTTCAGCACAATTGGGCTGCTGCAGGATAAATAAAATAATACCAGCAGTTGCTGCCTGTGAAACTTGGATTAATTTTTTTTCCACCTTAAGTTTTTGCAGTGGATTTCGTGGTATTTATTCTGGATTCAGCACTAGCAGGGTCTACTGTTGGCCTCTACTTGGGTTCTAAAGGAGGATGTGGCCTCAAGCCTCTTTCAAAAATTTGTTGCCAGACAGGAGCTGTTTGATTTTGCAGTAGTAACTCTTGGGTTTTTTTTTTAATTTGATACACATAGATGGATTTCTGGGATCAACAAACCAAGGGAAAAATGTCCAGGCAAATTTCAGGAAGTTGGAATATATTTTAACAGCTGATGGATATGAATGTTCAGCTGCTAATCAGTAATTTTGCATGACTTAGGACACATAATTGCTTTAACTCTTTGTTTCTGTGGGCAGCTCTTTCCTGAACCATCCCTGCTGTGCCACCTTGTATGTTTGGCTGTTTTGTGATTTTGGCTGTATTACATAGATATTTCCTGTGCAATTTGCTGTCTGCCCTAATCTTCAGACACAATCAGTGTAGTAAGGCACAAAAAGAAATTCTACCTCATCATCAGTTTCATAAAGATAAAGCTTTTTGACCTTCCTGGTATTTAACTTGTGTCTTTTCCCTCAGTTCTCTTCAGTGAAATAGTGAAAAGAGAATAGTGAAAGCTGTTCTCTTCTGGGAGAGAATAAGGAGGGAGGGGAATCTTGGAATTAAGACCAACCCTCCCCCATCTAAACCTGTGTACCAAATGCTAAAACAGAAATGAATTAATTGCTTTAAGATAAAATTGGTCTTTGACTGAAGACACGTTTATCATACACTGCTCAAGTTGCCAGGGCATCATTTATTGATGGGAAGTAATGAAAGACAAGGTTAGTCAGTGCAGACTTGATCATGAAATTGCAATTTTATTAATGGATGCAGACCCTTATGATTGTTTTCCAGAATATGAGAAAGAGGCAGGGTATCTGTGGCTGTGAGTGATGGATAGCTCACTAAGCTTTCATATAATTTGCTTAAATTCAGTGAGTTTTGTACAGTAAACTTCAGCGTTTACAGGTATGTGAACCTCTGAGCTTGGTACTTGGAGAACAAAAATAGATTTATTGGCAATTCCTCTTTGGGAATGGTAAAAAAAAAAGTGTATTGAGAATTGCATAAAAATGCCAGCAACTTGAAAAAGCATGGGCATTTAGTGTCTCTTGAGCTGTAAAATAACGTCATCTTTAAAGCCTTAAGTCCCAAAGCATAATATTAAAAAGGGGGATTTGCCTAATGGGAATTTAAAAAAAAAAAATCATGCTCTGCCATAGATTGGACCAGAAGCAAATGCTGAAGAAGGAGCTTATCATTATTCTAATAGAAGAGAAAATTGAGGGACAGCAGCCTTGATCTCATTGAGAAGGAGATTGAAAAGACAAGGTTGGTTGTTCTCACTTCAGAAGGGCCTGAAAGCTAAATTGCAAAAATCAATTTACTGTGGTTACTGTAACAATTAAACTGACGGCATGAAAAGCTGGAGGAGGAGGAGGATGGATCAGAGAATCCACCCCCACAAAATATCTGTGTGTGCAGGTGGCAAGGGCTGGAGCTGCCAAGGGTAGAGCTGCCACGGCTGCCTTTCCTCTGATGTGACAGGCAGCCATCTCCTCCCCTTTTCCCATCTCCTCCCAAGGTCTCTGCTGCTTTCCCTGCTCAGATTTCCCTTCTGTGGTGATTTGTGTGGGTTTTCATCCCCTAGTTCTGCTTTTTTGTGTGTCTCTCAAACAGGTGGCCATCTCCTCCCAAGGTCTGTGCTGCTTTCCCTGCTCAGATTTCCCTTCAGTGGCAATTTTTGGGTTTTTTAACCCCCTAGTTCTGTCTTTTTGTGTGTCACTCAAACTCTCCCCTCTCTCCATCTCCTCCTGAGGTCCATGCTGGGTTTTCTGCTCAAATTTTCCTCCTGTGGTGATTTTTAGGGGGTTTAACTCTCCTAATTCTGTCTTTTTGAGTGTCCCATCAACAGGCATGTATCTCCTTCCCTTTTCCATCTCCTCCCCAGGTCCATGCTGCTTTCCCTACTCACGTGTCCCTCTTGCAGGGGCTTTCACCCCCTAATCCTGCTTTCTTTTGGGTGTCCCTCAAACAGGTGGCCATCTCCTCCCCTTCCTCCACCTCCTCCCCAGGTCCATTCTGCTTTCCCTATTCAGGTATCCCTCTTGTGTGGGTTTTCACCCCCTAATTCTGCTTTTTCAGGTGTACCTCAAACAGGTGGCCACCTCCTCCCCAGGTCTGTGCCGATTTCCCTGCTCAGATATCCTACCTGTGACAATTTGTGGGTTTTTCACCCCCTAATCCTGTCTTTCTGGGTTTCCCTCTAACAGGTGGCCACCTCCTCCCCTTCCTCCACCTCCTCCCAAGGTCCATGCTGCTTTCCTTGCTCAGATCTCCCTCTTGTGTGGGTTTTCACCCCCTAATCCTGCTTTTTTTGGGGTGTCCCTCAGACCCACGCTCTCCCTGGCTCCTGCTGGTGCTCGCACAGCACAATGAGACATCTGCTGCCCACGGGCTCCTGCAGTTGCCTGCTCTCCCATTTATATTAATTGAACATGCTGTATCCTGCACACACCACTGATCACCCTCATTTGTTTCGGCTCCTAAACACCCGAGGATCTCTCGTTGCTTCTCCCTCCCTGCATTGTTTTACTCATTTGGCTCCAATTAGCCCTGGCTAATGAAAATGCATTATGCTGAACCTCTTGTTACTGCGTTGCAGTTTCTTAATGACATAATTTGTGAGTTTTGAGCCTTCTCAAGTAGAGACATTAGGAACTGCATTACAGTTTCTTCGGTGGAGTGGAGAAATATTAATTGCAGGCATCTGGGCTCCTTCCTTTAAAGAAGGCTGGTGATTTTTACTTAACTAATAAATGTTGACATAATCAGGGAGCTATCAGCACCATATGTTGGCCTTTTGTGAGATGCAGATCTTATCCCTGCCCGGCTGGGTAAGGAAATGCTTCAGTGTTAGCACCATGTCTTGGTGTATTTTTAAAGCATCACTCAGCACAGGCAGATTGCTGTGAGAGAAGACATGAAACCTATTTTTAAAAAAAAGAAAAAAACAAACAGGTGGGCTGTTTCCCCTGCCATCCAGGTGAGGTTATCCTTAATGATAAACAGATGCCAAGAGCTGAGCGTGCTACCCGTGCTTATCTCGTGTGGTGTTTGCAAAGCCCCTTTTTGTCAGCAGAGCTTTGCCCTGGGGACTCTGAGAGAAGGGGGTGGAAGGGAGCCAGAGCGAGCAGTCAGCTGTCTGCCCGTGTGGGGTGGGCTCATCTCCCCTCCCTCCCTTCTCCTTTTGGGGACGTGGTGTGCAAACACAGGGCCCTGAGGATGCTGCTGCAATTAATGAGATTTGAGGGTCGAAGCTGAAGGAGAGGTGTGCTCCTGCCCTTCACGCAGGGATTGATGTCACTCTCCTGCCTCGCGGAATTAATCCAGGGGAAAAAAAAATAGTATTGAGATTGGGGGGGGAAAAAAATCATGGATGTGATTCTTACTGCTAAAAGGTGACAAAAATACTTCCTTGTGTCTAGTCCAAGCTGGGTTTTGGCACAGCACACTTCAGCCCTGAGAACTCTGCACATCCTCCCTCCTCTTCCTTCGTTACCTGTTGACTAACTTTGTCTCAACGTGGAAGCTTCCCTCCATCTCCCTCTTTTATTTGGAAGAGTTTCTTTGGCCTGGTCTCCTCTGAATTTTTCTGAAAACCTTTCCTGGCCTTGTTTCTGAGAGAAAGCAGGACGTGATCGGGGGGCAGCTGGGTGGATAAGGCTGCTGTACCTCGGGGATGCTTTCCTGCCATCACTCTTCAGAACGTGTAGAAAAAGAGGTTGTTTAGCGCATAAAGTAGCTGTTAAAAAGGGAGGGGGACGGTATGGGGAGGCATTATAAGCTGTGGCATGATTTGAGTGGCTGCCTGGTAGTGTTCCACATAGACCTCTTTGTCTGAGGCAGCAGCTGGCTGCCTGACAGGGATTGAGAGGATCAATTCTTCTCCATCAATCACCCTCTCCTCAGTGCTGCTACAGGGTTGGGCCCCTACTGCCAGCGGGAAGGATCGGTTTTCCCCCAGCACAAGGTGTTCCTTTTCCCCATTTCTGGGGTCAATCAGGCCTTCCCAGCCCCGTGGGCTCTGTGGGGTGGCAGTGCCTGGCCAGGTCTCCTCCAGTTGGGTGTGGACTCATGGCACAGCCTGGTCCTCACCCTGAGGAGCTGCGGCTGGCGTGGCTTCCAGGGGGACAGGAGCTTTTGGGAAGGACAAATGCTCTTGCTGGAGCAGCACCCAGCTCCATGAGGTGTCACCTTGTTGTCACCACCCTTGGTTTCTGACGTTTGTGTCGTCTTGCTGATTTTTTTCACCACGGGTTTTACGGGAGAGAGAAGTCCAATACTTTGCTCCTGAGTGCATGCTCAGAAGAGATGGGCTGCTGCTGCTCTATTTATCCTTTTTTTGGTTTGGCACCAGCAAAAGCAAGAATTATTTAGGAAACCCATTATCACAGGCTCGGAAAGCAGCATGCTGAATGCGTTCACTTGATTTGTTGGTTAATATTCTTTATTTCTAGCCTGAAGGCAACATGGGAGTTGATATGTCAAGAAGACAAGCTGAGAAGAACT
>VZRF01004311.1:391632-405903 GCA_013396875.1 Vireo altiloquus
AAAAAAATCATGGATGTGATTCTTACTGCTAAAAGGTGACAAAAATACTTCCTTGTGTCTAGTCCAAGCTGGGTTTTGGCACAGCACACTTCAGCCCTGAGAACTCTGCACATCCTCCCTCCTCTTCCTTCGTTACCTGTTGACTAACTTTGTCTCAACGTGGAAGCTTCCCTCCATCTCCCTCTTTTATTTGGAAGAGTTTCTTTGGCCTGGTCTCCTCTGAATTTTTCTGAAAACCTTTCCTGGCCTTGTTTCTGAGAGAAAGCAGGACGTGATCGGGGGGCAGCCGGGTGGATAAGGCTGCTGTACCTCGGGGATGCTTTCCTGCCATCACTCTTCAGAACGTGTAGAAAAAGAGGTTGTTTAGCGCATAAAGTAGCTGTTAAAAAGGGAGGGGGACGGTATGGGGAGGCATTATAAGCTGTGGCATGATTTGAGTGGCTGCCTGGTAGTGTTCCACATAGACCTCTTTGTCTGAGGCAGCAGCTGGCTGCCTGACAGGGATTGGGAGGATCAATTCTTCTCCATCAATCACCCTCTCCTCAGTGCTGCCACTGCTACAGGGTTGGGCCCCTACTGCCAGCGGGAAGGATCGGTTTTCCCCCAGCACAAGGTGTTCCTTTTCCCCATTTCTGGGGTCAATCAGGCCTTCCCAGCCCCGTGGGCTCTGTGGGGTGGCAGTGCCTGGCCAGGTCTCCTCCAGTTGGGTGTGGACTCATGGCACAGCCTGGTCCTCACCCTGAGGAGCTGCGGCTGGCGTGGCTTCCAGGGGGACAGGAGCTTTTGGGAAGGACAAATGCTCTTGCTGGAGCAGCACCCAGCTCCATGAGGTGTCACCTTGTTGTCACCACCCTTGGTTTCTGACGTTTGTGTCGTCTTGCTGATTTTTTTCACCACGGGTTTTACGGGAGAGAGAAGTCCAATACTTTGCTCCTGAGTGCATGCTCAGAAGAGATGGGCTGCTGCTGCTCTATTTATCCTTTTTTTGGTTTGGCACCAGCAAAAGCAAGAATTATTTAGGAAACCCATTATCACAGGCTCGGAAAGCAGCATGCTGAATGCGTTCACTTGATTTGTTGGTTAATATTCTTTATTTCTAGCCTGAAGGCAACATGGGAGTTGATATGTCAAGAAGACAAGCTGAGAAGAACTGTTTGGTTTTTTTAAATGTTGCTCCCTCCAGTAGCTTGTCTCATTTTAGCATTAACTGCTGATACTTCCTCCACACACATCAGCAGTCCAGGCAAATGCAAGCCTAGAGTGGTCCTGGAAGTAACAAAATTATGTTTTTCAGCATTAAAAAAACCCATTTTTCATGTTTTAAATGACAAATAATGGTTAGAGTTAGGTCTGTTCCCTAACCAGCTCTGTGGCATGTGCCATCTCCCCAAAAAGAACTGCCAGAGAGAGTTGTGTGACATAAATGTACATTTTTGCCTCCTTTTAGGAGGAAGAACCTTGCTCTAATGGGTAAAGTTGTATTTCCCTGAGGATGAGAGGATGGAGGGGCATTGCTCACCCCTTCTGCACTGATGGTTTGAAGAATAATAGTAAATTGTGTTGTCTTTTGTGGTTGGGGTTGTGCCCTGGCCGAGGTGGATCAGTATTTCCTTGCAGGGTTCCTGTTGGGAAGGTGGGGATGTGCTGGGCTGGGGCTCAGTGGCAGCTCTGGCTTTGGAGCTGGGGGTGCTTTTTGCTTTGCTGACTCTTCTGGTGGATTTGCAGAGCAGGGAGAGTCTGGAGCTGTGAGAGGGAGAAAAAGAAAAGGTGGCTGAGGTGCCACCGGAGGAGATTTGGCACGTGGAGGGGGCAGGGAGCCAGAAGGACTTGTTCTCCTCTGCTGGCAGGGTGACTCTGAGCACGTGAAGCGAGGAAAATCTACCTGAAAAATGGATCTTTAGATGAGAAGTGTCATTTAAGTAAGAAAGCAGAATGTGACTGCTCTTCTCTATTAAGAGGTGACACAGAGACACACAAACACACTTTGGGGTGTCCAGAGCACCATGACCCAGTTTCTTCTTGATTCCCTTCCCTGCTCCCTCTTATTTTGTTAAATTTTGGAGACACAGTGCTAGAATACAAGATGAGAACAGAAACCACTGGGCAGCCTTCAGTTAGGAAGACTTTTATCCTTTAAATAAATGCACCCTGCCACAGAGTGGAAAGCTAAAGGTGGGGCAAAAGGAAAGCAACCCCTAAGAGGACAGGCTTATTGATCCCATAATGAATAGTCTTGTGCTAATCCTGCTGAGGCAGTGTCTCAAGGCTTTATGGCATTTGGCTGGAGGTGCAAGGGGTGTGTGTGTGTAAATTCATGTTTCCACAAAGTGTTCCAGCCCTGTTTTGACGTGCTGGCTGAAATATTATGGCCAGGCTAAATCAAAGCTGGCTGCTTTGGTTTGCCTGCTCAAATCCTGCCTCTGCTTGTTTTTGAGGACAACAGGAGATTCTTGTGAGGGATGTGTCATTCTTCCTAACAACAGGAGAGTATTGACCATGGCCATGGTAACTCTGTCTGAATAAGGTGGCTGAAGAGACATTTTTAAATGTGTAACTGGAATAAAAGGCTTACCCAGCTGCAGAAGCCATCCCTGGTGTACCCTGGAGCCCACTTTTTGGTGACAGTCCCTGTGTGCCTCTGAGCCAAGACCTGATCTCTGTGCACTGTCCCACATGGCAGCTGCTGATTCCAACTGCAAAGCTAAAATTGTGTCCTCTCTGCCCTTTTTTAAGGATGTTGGCAAAATCTTGCTTTTATTAATTAACCACACCCATGGTAACTGGAGGTAAACCCAGTAATTTTGTGGTGCTGGTTTGTTTATTCAAGGTTAAAATCTGGCCTAGCTACCTTTTATTGAATGGGGATGGAATTGATGCCAAGATGATGTTTTGCTTTTTGTTTTACACCCCTCTCACACACTCTTTTATAGTTTGATGTATTCTCAGTGCTTTTAGCCCACACACTGTGACTTCCCAAGGCTGATAACTCAGCTCAGCCCCACGGCACTGTTAAACCAGGAGAGCAAACATCCTGGGAGCCCCAGACACCAAGGGCCTCTCCAGAACACATTTTGGAACCTCAGACAGGCCCAGCCAGGGGGAAGGTTCCTCACAACGAGGGCTTCACTCCAGCCTCTCACTGGGGAATCTTTGATAAATATGTTAATTTTGCAAGGCCTATAATTGTGTGCATTCTGGGGCATTCCACCTGGTCCAAGTGCTGCACCCCAGGATCCTTAAATAAATGCCAAAGTAAAAACCCCTTTTCCCCATAAACCATGTTTTGGTTTTAATTTTAAAACCAGGGAAAGGCAACAGAATTATGCCACCAAGAAGCTTAAGTGCAAATATCCTGGGGTCATCTCTTGTTTAGATGTTGCATTACCCCTCCCTGCTTTTGATTGAGGTTTGCTCTGTCTGGGCACACTTTACATTCTCCAGTGTAGGATAAAAAAGTTTTGAAGAGTTTATTTTTCAGTGGTTCAGTGTCATTGTTCTTGGTGGATTGATAATCTTAATGGGTTATGTTTGGAATGGTTCCAAATTCTAATTTTGGAAATTGAATTGTTTTAGTGATTAAACAAAGTAACTGAGGGCATCACCCTATTAAATAAGATATTTCATGCATATGATTAATTGTAATCTCAATGTAAATCGTTTTGATTTAGAGATTAATGTTGATTCTTTGCTTCAAATTTACTGTCCATTTGTTTTCTTAATTAAAATTAAAGGTAGAAGACAGATAGCAGAAGAACCTCTTCAGGATGTTGATGTTCACTTTGTTAAATAGAACATTTTTCATTAGGAGGCTCAGAAGTAATAGGCTTGGTATAACTATATTAACCCTCAGACAATAGTGGATAGATTGTATAGGTTTTCTATTGCTGGCTAAGCTTGTCATGCTTTAGATCACTTAAAAAATATTGGTAGCTGATCTTCTGGCTTGAATGCAGCCTCTTTCAAAATTAAAAGGTAGCCTTTGAAAAATAGCTTCCTGCTTTTTAGAGAGGAAATTTCTCCACCACGCTACTTGAAGAGAGTGTGTTTAAAAGTATATCATGTTCCTAAGTCCAAACAAGAGTGTGTGGGGGTAGAGGGAATGTCTCCTGTTCCCCATCACACAAAGCATCTATACCTGGTCCTGGTCCAAATGGATCCAGCATCATATCAAGTTTTATAAATGGTTGTCTTTTCATTACTCAGCTGTTAAACTAAATCCAGTGGAGTGTGTTAATGCACTGTGTTATCTCTGGATGTGAAAGCCAGAAACAGTACAAGGGCAGTATTGACACAACACTTGTGCTTCCAACGTGTGCTGAGCAAAATTTACACTCTTTACAACACAGAGAAACCATAGAAAGGATCTGTTGTGCTCATGCAGTTAAAATGTAGAGAGGTAACAACATTAAAAGTGCTTTTCAGTGCAAGGATGTTGGGCTTTTGGGGAAAATGCATTTCACTGATAAAGCTCCAAAGCTGCTTTGTATTAATGGGGTTTGTTATGATACAACATGATGATATTAATTCATCTTAATAAGAATGCAAATTATTGCCACAGCAAAGCAGTATTGAAAGTCTGGAGCTCAAATAATGACAGCAAATTCCCCTCCATCACCACTGTGGTGCCTGGTTGTGGTTGGCAGCAGCAGCACCTCGTGCTTGATTTCTAGGGGATCTTGAGATAAGATTGATCAAACTACAAAGGCAGGGGAAACCTGAAAAAAAAGTGCAACAGGGAGCAATCAAGTACAGTGAAGTCATCTGTGTTGGATGTCTGATTGATCTGATCCTTGGCTGCTGCTTTTTTTCCTGTGCTGTTCCTTCCCAAGATGTGTTTTGTATGGCTTTTGATGCAAATTAAAGCTTCTCTGCCCTTTAATGTGTAGACCACCTGCCCTATAGTAAGGTAGAAGTAATCTGGTTCATGTCTTCAGCCTCTTTCATTGAGCCAAAGTCCTTTGGATCCTCTCCTTGCCTAACTGCTTGTGATCAGATGATACAAAGTCATTTTCAGCTGTAAGCTTTTGGAGCTGGGGTTTGTGAGACACAGATCTAATGAAATAGCTTTTTTTTCACCCCCCACTAAATGGAAAATTCATTCAGTGTGAAGACTACAGTTACCATTTCAATAACAACCATTTAAAATGTAACATTTATGAAACTGAATTGTTCTAAACTCTGTTCTGGTGCATTTCTGGCACTGATCATGCAGTGAGCACTGTTGAACATGCTGAAAACAAACTCAAGCTTGTATTTGCTAGTGTACCTCTCCTATGAAAACTGATTTAAGCCGATGTTCATATAGGGAAATCCTCAAGCAGTTTAATTTTCCAAAGAGTTTGTTTAAAATTTAAGGAGTATTTTCAGAAATCCTCCTGTAATGTTTGTTGGGCATGCAGTGTATCGACACATTACAGTGAGGTACAAGGTTAAAGGCAGCTTCTGCTGCCTCAAAATGTGCTTTCCCCCATGTCCTGCAGGACCTGCTTATTTTCAAGATCAGTTACTGGTTGTAGTTGACCTCCCAACACTGTTTAAAATTCATTTCTTTTCCAGATGTTCAGGTTCTGTGTTTTTGAGGTGAGCAGGGTTTGGGCTCTGACCCTGTCCTTGTCAGCTGCACAGCCACAGCTGGGTTGGAGAGGGCACTTCAATGCTCCTTCTCTGCTCTTTGGCTTCCCAGAGAAGTCAAAGATAATGACAGGGGAATGCTGCCCTAATTGAGGTTTCATTGGAGCCAGGCCACCACTTTGTAAGCGCTACAGAGAAGAGCTGTGTGCTCCTACTGATCCTAGCAGCGTGCAATTCCCTAATTATCCCCTGGCAATGGAGACCTTCCCATGGAGATCAAGGAGGCACTGAAGGACTGCAGACAAGTACCTGTCTGTTCATCCTTTCAAATGCCTTCTGAGGGAGGCAAAGAGAGCTCTTGGTCTACTCTCCATTAGTTACCCCAGGAGGATGAGGGCACTTCCCCTTTTGGTGAAGTCTTTGCACGAGGGAGTGAATGCATCACCACCTCCTCAGGAACAACCTCTTGCTTTGCTTTGTTTCCTCTTGTTATGTGTGAGCCAATTTGTTCCTGATGCATTTTGCCCCTCTCTAGTTAGCTTTGTGTCTTGTCTTTAATGCACTGTGATTAATGTTGGTTCTTTTGTATCCCTCAGTCATGTAAACTTGTTTTTGACATATGATTTATGTTTCTTTCTGTTTTCAAGTGCCTCTTTCTGGCACAGCCGTGATGGTCTTGCTATGCATTCTGTTCCTCTCTATCAGAAGAAAAGCTGTTTTGCTTAAAATAATTATGTATGTATATACACATGCTTTTTTTTTGACTGCTTTAATCCACAGTGTTATTTATTACTCCCATATGTCAAATTCTCAATTGCTTCTCTTCTATTCTCCTGTTAGTCAGGACTGGAGCAGAAACTCTTGTACTTTCTCTAAATTTATTTATTTTGTGGCTGGAGGTGGTTAGGGGAGGTTATGCAGAGATAATCCCATTGAATTCCAAGTGGTCAGTGTGGCTCTGTGCTGATCAACATCCCTGGATGAAGTTCTCTGCCCTATGCATCGGTGGCTTCTTTTCCAGGGTACTTTTGATCTCGTGATGGTAAAATGTCTATAAAGACATCACCCTTGGGGTCTTTTTATCTTTTTTGTCTTTTTTTCTTTTCCCCTCATTTCACATTGAATTACTCTTGAAATTTGATGTAATAAATTTGTGCTTTCTTCCTACACAGTGAGGGCTCAGCTGTACAGAGCTTGCCCAGGAAAGTGTCTCCTAGTGCTGGTTGAAGTATGAGAGCTCCTCTTTGTTCCTCCCTCTCTCCCCTGCTCCTGGGGTTGCTGTGCAGACATCCCAGTGAGCTTTCCTGAGTGCAGGGCTGCTGCTCCTTCTGATAGAGACTATCACAGCTCCTTATCACCTCCCCAGATTTCAGCCCTCTGGGCCAGACCGTTGCTTTTAGAACGCGCGAATTTCGTTATCCTCCCCTCCGTTCAATCTGCCTCTTCAGATCTCTCCTGCTCGATAGGCAAGCTGATACTTCCCCCCCCTCCTTGCTCGTCTCATCTCTGCTCAGAGGCACTTCTAGGGGATAACATCCCCGAGTTTGAGGTGCCAGAGATGCCTTGCTGGTGCCATCTGCACCGCGATGGAGAGGCATCTGTCTCTGTCGCTGCCAGCCCGCGGGCTTTTGGTGCCTGGGCTCCAGCCTGGCCCCCTCCCAGCCACCATCAGTCACAGGTGAGCCCTCCAGCTCCTCTGCAAAATCGGGGCCCTGCTCTGACAGAAATGGGGAAGGGGAGAGGAAAAACACAGGACAAAATCTCGCTTCAAACGTGGCTTCTGTTCGGTATCGAAGTTTGGGAATGGAAGTGGTTCAATGCTGTCACAATGGGACTAGAAAAGGTTTGTCAGAATGCTAACTCTCAGCATCAGAATTTGGAAATGGAGGTGGTTTAATGTCAACACGATGGGATTAGAAATGATTTATCAGAATGTTAAATCATAAAGGAAATTAAACTCTTTTGAATTGCCTTGCTGTGGAGTGCCTAATTACTGCAGGGGATGGGGCTCAATCCAAAACCCTTCCTGATGCTGCTTTTCTTGCATGGGTGGGAGATCACCTAGGATAGGGAAAGGAGGCTTTTCAATCAATTAAGCACAGTATATTTACATATATGCATATATCTTTTATTCTTTATGTCACTGCTTATTAAACTGAAATCCATCATCATAGTTTTTCAGTGACTTATAACTTAACCTTTTGCTCCACATAAATATTCAGTTCTCCATATAGCAATCAGAAGAAAGCCTGGTGAACCTAATAATGCAGGATTTAGTACAAAATATGTGCAGGAGATAATTGGTGAGATGACCTTTCATTTGTGGCAGTAACTCCATACTCCTGATTCCGAATTATTCCCCTGCCTTCCACCTCTTTGAGCTTGTTGTTTTGAATAATGACATCTCTCAACTGGTGGATATCAGATCTGAAGGAAGGAATTTTCAGGAGGTGAGTTATACCCCACGGACACACTTCTGCCTAGGGTGGAAATGTCTGAAAGCCTGTCAGTAAATGAACCTGGGCTGCTCTGAGCACTCTTGGAAGTGCCCAGGCTGGCATTTCACAGCGAGCATGCCCCAGGACGCTGCCTAAACCTTTTTTAAACTTTTAAATATTTGTAATGAGAGAATCTGAAGGTGCTTATGGTGTTTCAAGGGTTACCAGGTACTGCTCAAAATCCAGGTTTTTCAGGGCTGTCAGTGAAGTAACTGTGACAAGGAGTGAGGTCCTGTTAGTGCAGGTTGCAAACAGGATGGGGACCCAGCAGAAAGAAAAATAAGCTTTGAAACAGCAGAAAGAAGCCTCATTTCATCTTTTTGGGACATGGGACATTGAAATAAGGGACACAGCTGGACCAGGAGTCAGGGTCCAAAGAACATCCTGGTCCTGACACCAGGGCACAGTTTTTAACCCATGTGGTGTTCTGTGTAGGGAAATGGTGTTTGCTTCTGTCACCATGAGAAAGAAATGGGGGAGGTCCTATGGCACAACAGTTGAATGATTTCTGCACCACTTGCTTTGTTTTAATAAATCCTACCTGTCTAGCCTGAGACTTATTTTACTTTCCACAGTGTTTGGGATCTTTAAAGCTGTATTCCACATAATTTTTCCTGTGAGAAATTCCTGTTAGGAGCCCGAACAGGTTTGGAAGTGTGTGATAAACGTGAAACTGGCCACGTGGTCTTGGAATATGAATTTTGTGTGCTGTTTACCCTTGACTTCTGAACAGAGAGGCTAGAATCATTTGCTTGTGGGTGATTAATTTTCCATGAGAGTGTTAGCAGATTACTGCTATGCTTCAAAATAAATGAAGTTTCCATAATATGTATAATTCCCATAAAAATATGTATTAACTACCCATAGATTAACAGCAGGGGAGAAATAAATGTGAAAAAAACCCTCTCACCACATTATAAAGATTTTTATGGAAAGTTGCCCAGAGGAAAAGGACCTGGGGGAGCTTGTGGCCAAGAAGGTCAATGGAACCCTGGCTTGGATCAGGGGTGGTGTGGCCAGCAGGACCAGGGCTGTGATTATCACCTGTGCTGGACACTGCTGGGGCCACACCTCGAGTGCTGTGTCCAGTTCTGGGCCCCTCAGAGCCAGAAAGTGGGGCTGGAGTGCATCCAGGGAAGGGTCTTGGAGGTCTTTTCCAACCCTAAATGATTCTGTGATGTGTTTTTTTGGGCCTACACTTTGATAAGAGACATTTGTGTGAAAGCAGGGAAGGGTAAAAGGCTGCTGCTGGGAATGGTTTAGGAGAGACTTTATTCAAACAGCATTTATTGTGCATTTCAGAGAGCAGGTGGGTGTTGCATGAAAGCCTTGCTGCCTTTGTGAAATCATGGCTCAGGCTGTGTTACTTCCACTAATCAGAAAAGAACTGTGGGAAAGAAACACAACTAAATTAAAAGTAGAAAAACATACTCCGTAACCATTGCGTGTACACGTCGTAATATATGGTGGTTGATTAAATTATATATTTATTATGCTTTAAAACTATATGAACTAATAACCAACTACTTAAAAACCCCCAAGAAAAAACTCTCCTTTGCACCTGCCTGGGGAATCTGCATCACCTCATATTGCAACAGCTGGGACCATATTGAACATGTAGGGGAAGGACTCTGGGTTATTTTGATGCCAGAATGATTTTTGCTTTTTCTTTTATACACCTCTTACATACTCTTTTATAGTTTTATGTATTCTTAGTGCTTTTAGCCCACACACTTATCTTTGATAAATATGTTAATTTTGCAAGGTCTATAATTGTGTGTATTTTGGTGTGACAATGTGAATGCATTTTTGGGGTATTCCACCTGGCCCAAGTGCTGCACCCAAGGATCCTGAAATAAATACTGAGGTAAAAAACCTCTTTTTTTCCATAAACTGTGTTTTGGTTTTAATTTTAAGATCAGAGAAAGGCAACAATTTGACAGAAAAAGATATGGAAATAAGTGGCCCAGGTGAGCAGTCAGGATTCTTACCTCATGACTGGTGGCTGTCTCATGACCCAAATTTTCAAGCTGTGTTTTCTATCATGTGTTCTCCCCTGTGCTGTGCCCTGCTCATTGCAGGAATGTGAAAATCCTTGACCACTTTTGTCCAGGTTTGAGTGAGATTGGTGACTGTAGGAACCAGCATTTGGTTTGTACCATTGCCCTGATGCCTTTCCCTGGTCTCAAAATTAAAACCAAAGTACAGTTTATGGGGAAAATAGGTTTTTACCTCAGGATTTATTTCAGGATCCTTGGGTGCAGCACTTGGTCCAGGTGGAATGCCCTGAAATGCATTCACATTGTCACACTGAAATACACACAATTATAGGCTTTGTAAAATTAATATCTGTCTGGATGGGGGGAGGAGAAAAACTATTTTAAATTTGCTTCCATACACAGCTGTTCTGTTGACACGATATAGTATCTATTGTTTCCTCCCCCCATCCCCAAAGTGTGTGGGTGCCACTTCATTGACTAAAAGGAAGAACGGTTTATTTATAATATCTGTAGTTTTTCTTGGTATTTCTTTGCTAGTAAGATGTGTGGCTTGAAAGTTTAAGGTTACTGCTGTAAAAATGTCATCCTTTATTTAAAAAAAAGAAAAAAAGTAAAATAAAAGTGNTGGGGTAAAGCAGTTTGTCCAGGTGAAATGCTCTGAAAATGTATGCACTCTTTTTATACTGAAATACACACAATTATAGGCCTTGCAAAATTAATATCTGTCTGGATGGGGGGAGGAGGAAAACTATTTTAAATTTGCTTCCATACACAGCTGTTCTGTTGACACGATATAGTATCTATTGTTTCCTCCCCCCATCCCCAAAGTGTGTGGATGCCACTTCATTGACTAAAAGGAAGAACGGTTTATTTATAATATCTGTAGTTTTTCTTGGTATTTCTTTGCTAGTAAGATGTGTGGCTTGAAAGTTTAAGGTTACTGCTGTAAAAATGTCATCCTTTATTTAAAAAAAAGAAAAAAAGTAAAATAAAAGTGATGCATTGCTATATGATAATGAAGCACTTTGATTAAAAGCACCCAACAGCCCATGATGTATGGGAGCTGGCTGGAAGACCATTGAAGTGCAATTAATTATTAGCTGTTCTTTATGAGGCTTGGTTGCTCTTTACAGAGCTGATTTTGAAGGGTGGCAGAGAGGCAAGCTCTTGTTTGGAATGCTGCACAATGAATATCTGGCTGCTGGCAGGAGCAGGTGCTGTGTGATAGGGGATGGAGAACAGAGACTTTCACCTCTGGGCTTCTTTTCCAGCCCCTTACCTTCACCTCCCAGAGCTGGGATGGAACTCAGGAGGTGTGGATTTTTCTTGTTTGGACTCAGTTGTTTATTTATTCTTATCTATGTTATAGTCTTAGGGGCTGTGAGCTCTGCTAACAAGGTGGAACAAGGCTACAATGGCATTTCTCTGGCTCTGCAGGGATTTCTCAAGGACAGTTTGTCCAATGATGAGTTGCCACCTAAATTATTTTTATTTCTAACGCAATATTCAAACATCTAAGTTCAGCAGTGCAGATTTTCTTATCCAATTACAAGTCACTATCTAAACCCATGGAGAAGAAGGAAGAAGAAAGTGAAAAAGAAGTATCCAACCAACACCCTAAAAAATCCGTCTTGGCACATGTATAATTATATGTATTACTATATTCCAAAACCTTAAATCCCAAATTTTCACCCTGTGACACCACACCTTCTATTCAAACTGCATATGAGTGATTTTAATGTTATCACTCAATTTTGGAAGCCTATCCCAAGGCCTCAGATCAAATGCAGTGTTTTCTTGTGGATCAGTGCCTTTCAGCACAGAAAATTTAAAATTTCGGCTCCCAGGGTTCCAGCAAGGCTGAGATCAGACAAGTGTTTGGGGCAATGGAGCTGCTGCTGAAGGAGAGGTTGGGAGCCAGCACAGCTCCTGTGTGGTGGGTGTGGGGCTGTGTCTTAAAAATTACAGTGGAGCACAGTGGGACTGTGTTTGGGCTCTCAGCTTTGCTACACGCTCTGCCACAATGTTTTGGTGCTGGTTTCCACTCCATCCTCACTGCTCTGGGGTTAAATCCAGGAGCTGATGCAATTTAACCCCTTTTATGAGAACTGTATATACTTTAAATTGAGGTTTTCAGAAAGAAATAATGCTAATTCACTGGGAGAGTCTAGTCCGAAGTTGATCATCTCAGAAGTTACTATTGCTGCAAAGGGTTTTCATAATCCTTCATTCAATAATTTGAGTTAAGGAAACTAAAGGGAAATAATAAAAAATATTTCCTCTCATTCTTCCTCTACAAGGCAAAAATCTTTGTTTCCTGTGAATGCTGCTCTCTGTAAAGAGTGAAATGTTTTAGATTAATCTCTAAGTCTGGAAGCATCAAAAACTAATTTAATACAATTTTTGCATAGATAAGACCCTCAGAAGGAGTTAGAGTTTTCTCTTACTGTGTTTTTTTGGCTGATTTGGCCACCTGAACTCTTGGGAGAAAGAGCCTGAGATGTTTCTGGGATCTTGTTTCAAGTGCAGAGGAGAAACTTAACTTACTGTTCTTATTATTTCAGTCTGAATTAGTTGGAAGTTGTCAAATGATTTTTCAGGTGTACTTTTCTGAATGGAACTTGAAGAAACTTTTGGGGCATTCCGCCTAGACCAAGTGCTGCACCCAAACATCCTGAAATAAATCCCGAGGTGAAAACCCCTTTTCCCCATAAACCATGTTTTGGATTTAATTTTAAGACCAGGGAAAGGCAACACAACAAATACCAGAGAGCAGTGGATGGCAGGCAGGGTCTGGATTTTTTTTTTCCTTT
The DNA here is from genome assembly GCA_013396875.1 of Vireo altiloquus. Classification (NCBI taxonomy): domain Eukaryota; kingdom Metazoa; phylum Chordata; class Aves; order Passeriformes; family Vireonidae; genus Vireo; species Vireo altiloquus. Next base: position 404,515 of record VZRF01004311.1, read on the forward strand.
TTCTGGAAATGTCTACTTGTGGCAGCTGCAAGGAACAGAGTCCGGAGAGGACCAAGGCAGGCGTGGCTGGGAAGAGTTTATATTAAATCCGTGAAGGAATGAAGGGCCAAGCACCAAGTGCACTGAGGATGTGAGAGTGAGGGGAAGGGCTCAGGGCTGCAGCTCTGCCTGTGGCTCCCCTGGATGTGCTCAGGAGCTCCCAGCCCTCGAGCCCAAACCTGGAAGCTCTCAGGCTGCAGCTCCCCAGCCTTGGGGAGGGCTGGTGGTGGGAGGTGAAGGTTTCTCTCCCTCCCTCTGGATGGGAAAGGGACTCTGTGCTGAGGGGGGTCTCTTCCTTATTGTTCAGTTGGGAGACAAACAGGATCCAGCCGTGGTCGTACTCAATGTCTTTTCTTCCTGAAACGTCTTTTTTAGTGCAGCCCCACTGCCGCTTACTCTGTAGCTTATTTCGTATATGAAAATAATAGTTTATAAATTACATTTGTGGCTAACTTTTACTTATACGTCATAAAGAGAAATATCCTATAATTATTATGGTCCCCTAGTAAATGCACTGTTATTACCTAGTTATTTTGGCCATATGGATTACACAGTATTTAAGGTCCCAGTTCAATAAAAGTACATCTGGTTCCTGTGCAGCAAAAACCTATTAAAGATTGAGGAAACCATGCAAATAGATTTATATGGTCTTTTGTTGGATTTTACAGTGTTTAATTGGCCTTTCTACTGAGAGTAACCATGACAAACTCGAAATCCTGGGAGTAGCTACTCCAAGCAATATTCCTTTAGTTGCTGCAGAGTTAGTGTTTGCTATTCTCCCACTAGGACATGTTTTTGAGGTCTCACTTGCTGCAGTCTCCTCCACTTCCTTTGGGAGAATATCCCACAGCCTCACAGATCTCCATGTCAGGAAGTTTTTGACCACAGTTTATTTAACTACATATGTTTCATATGGATTTCTCCTGGGCCTATGCAAAATATGACACGGGACTTCAGCAGGGATTTAAAATAAAATAAAAAAAAAGGGTTTGAACATGTGTGGCATTAGGAACACTTTCTGTGTAGTCTATGAAGCTGGTTTGTTAAACAAAGCTGAAAATGGGCTGAAGGGATGTTTTTGGGGGAGGGATTCCTCAGCTGCAGTGAGCAGCATTTCAGATCAGTGTTACAAGTTTATCAGGAGGAATGCAATAGCTGAAATGTTTTTTGCCTCCTCTCCTCTGACAGGCTCCTGGCCCAGCAGACTCTGTAGTGTTACCACAGATTTCTGATGTTCTTGCACTTCCAACAACCATCACTTGCAGATTTCAGACTTTCCCCCCACCTTTTAATTATTTTAATTTCCATATTCCCCCCACCTTCAGAACTTTTAAAGCACTTAGTGTGTCT
>VZRF01004316.1:0-69974 GCA_013396875.1 Vireo altiloquus
CGGGGCCGGAGCGGGGCGGAGCGGCGGCAGCCCCCGGGAGGCGAGGGGCGGAGCGGGGGCAGCCGGTGCGCTCCTCCCCCGGGACACCGACGGCTCCGTCCCGCCGCCGCGGAAGCCCCCGGGAGGGCGTCGGGGGAAGCGGCGTAGGGTCGGGTCGGGGGCTCGCGGCGGCGGNGGATAAAAACCCCGTGGCCACTCTGACTGGGAGTCTCCTGCGTTCCCCGCTCGCCCGCCGCCGGTACCGAGCTCCGGGCCTCAGCTCCCTTCCCCGGGGCAGCGGGGCGGCACTGCCTGCGTCCGCGGGGGAGCGCAGCGGAGCCGCTGCCGCGCTCCCGGCGTCCCGCTACCTCCCCCGGCGCCGAGCGGAGCGCAGCATGCCGGGCAGGGGCTGCAGGCGGCGGCGGGGCCGGCATCGCGCTCCCCGGACATGAGGCGGCCATCGGAAGCTCCAGGTAACGCTGCCCGGCGGAGTGGCGGAGCAGACATCCCTCCGGTAGCCGGGTATGACGGGGAGCAGGGTCCGGAGGGGCCGGAGTCGGGGCTGAGATGGGGCCGCCGGAGGAGAGCGCAGTCCGGCAGCGGGCGGGGGAGACCCGGTCCCTGCCTCCGCCGCGGAACGGCGGCAGTGTCCGAGCCTGCCCGGGGGAGTCGGTCAGAAACCCCTCGGAGTGCCTGTGGGTGCCCCCGCTCCGATGCCGGTTTAGCTCGGTCGCTGGGCTCGCAGAAACTTTGCCCTCCGCCGACTCCCGGTAGGAATCTGGGGCTACAGCGGATAATCCCCGCCGTGAGACTGGCAGGAGCACCCCCCTCCCCCCAAATCGTAGGCAAGGGGGTTTCTGTGAAGTTTAGCCCTCAGTAAAATTTTGGAGGCGGTGAAGATCCTTCGCTGGGCAACAAAACTTTCGTAATATCTGGCATTGCTTGGAGACTGGTTACTGATACTGTAATAGGCACTGCCACTTATCATTGCATTTCTTCTTAATTATTTGCTGATCTCCTTAGCAACCGAGGTAATTTGCAAGGTTTAAGCTTGGTTGCAGCTTGATTTACAAAGTAGCATGACAGAAACGGATGGATTTGCTGTTTCACTGATGCATATTTCCCGTGTACTCTCTCAGAGTGGTAAGAGCTGCAGAGATGTTGACTTCACAAAGCTGGTACTGCTGTAAAGAGACTGTTGATTAGTCCAGCTGAGGCTCTGTTGTATGTCGCCCAGTTGCTCTTCTGTGTCTTGGTTTTCTTTAAGACAAGTGAGTTACGTTTTTAAAAAAGTCTCTCTTCGAAGAAGTTCAATCTTTAGTGAAGGATTAGTGGGAGATGATAGTTTTATCTGACTAAGGTTACTCGGACAAATTAATCTCTAATTCAGCATGATTAAGGTCTGGCCAGATGCTGGCCATAGAGAGCACTCCATTTGCCATGCTGATCTCAGGATCAGCTTGCTCCAAATATGATGTAAAGCCATTTTTTCATCACTGTTAGGTCCTGCACCAAGCACAGTTTAGCCAGTTGAGGGATTTAGTCCAGTGTATCAAGATGTCTCCCAGATGTAGCTCACCAACAGTCTTTGCTGTTCAGTCCATCATGTCTTTAAATCTCATGGGTTATGATGTTTGGGTAATCTGTAGCTGTTCAGTCAGAGATGCTGAGCACAGCTGTCAGGAAGATTTGATGCAGAGAGAGCCTTTTCCACTCAGAAGTGGTAAAGGCAGAGTAGAGCCTGCAGAATGAGGTGAGGTGGCTGCTGTATGAATATTTGACAGTATCGCACACGCACAAGGAATGCAAGTTTATGCAGACTTTCTTTATAAATGTAATTTTTTAAAAGACTAATTGTGTAGGATGCCACTAGTCTACATGTAATAATGGCTGTGTCATGTACTTAAAGGATTCATAAAGTTGGGATTAAAAGCATGAATATTTATACTTGTATAATATTGTTGTCATAATTTAATAAAACCCCATTCTAAAAATCACTTTTGCTTCTGAGTTCATGAGGAACCTCTGTCAAATATTTTTTCATGCCAGAAAAAAAATAGGGCAGTGAGAAAACATAAACACCATCATTTTTTTTAGTGTATTGTTATATTTGACTAGTACAATTCATCTGATATGTAGACTGGTATAGGGGGAGAGCACCTGTGTGGATGTTGGAAGTCAATGCAAGGTGCAGGCATGGATGAATGTCTTGTGGGTTGGTGAGACTGGGACAAGACTCAAGGGGGATGTGGCACAAGGGAAGGAGGTAGGGGATGTAGGAATGGTGTGAACCTTCTGGACGATGAACTGAGGTCTTTGATATTTTGATCTCTCTAAAGGCTCAACACTATTCCTGGAGTAGTACAGCAGGCAGCAGGGTTGTGTGCAAATATTTGCATTTTCACTGTGCAGAAAGTATCAGCCAGATGTGGGACTTTGCATCACTAATGTACAAGGAAATGCTTTACAGGAGGAATAACATCTACAATTTTTTTAACAGTGAAAAGACTAATAGTAGTGTTTGCAAAATCATTCAGGTGAATCGTGTTCTCCAGTCCAATTCACTGCTTACATTAAGAGATGTGCCACATAAGGATTTTTTAGCAAAGTCTCAAGTGAACTGGGAGAGATAGTTTGGTGTACAGGTTCCATGGCAGAAAGAGCAACTAGCCAGAAGGTACTTGGAGAGGATGAGAAAACTGCTGTAGAGATTATTAATGTTGTCTTAGTGGGAGAGAGAGACCAGAGAAAGGAGTGTTTAAAACATTAGTTGATCTTCAGGTGATAACTGGTGGTGAGACTGTATGTTGCCTGGCATTCCCCTTTTCCATAAGCAGGTCTAAGTGCTGGTTACTTTAAAAACAAAACAACAAACAACCCCCCAGAAATAAACAAAAAACAACAACAAACATATACATTAAAAAGTTCAAAACCAAGAACTAAATCCTTAGCCTCTCTAGAAGTTGATTGGTTGTAGTCAATTTTGCTCTTTCTGACCACAGAGGATTGTCTCTGTGATAGCAGGATATGTCCTGCCATTCCTCTTGAGCACTAAAGAAGCCTGTGCCCCATTACTATTCACATTATTCCTCTCAGGGAGTAATGTGTTTTTGGCACTGAACTTAAAATATTGCACTTTAACATTGCAAAGAAATTATTTCTTTGAACAAAATTCAAGAACAAAGCTCCCAACCATGCCCTTCACTTTACTATATATCAGAAAGTGTATTTACCCAGCTCATTCAGAAATAATGGTGAAGTACTTGGCCAAAGTCTGTTGGCACATGTTAGCTGATAGTTTTCAATAGCAATATCTCTCTTGAGAAAAATGCAATACTGAAATTTGTAAATAAGACTTCTCTAAGATGAGAAGTAATGTTACTGGGATGAAACAAAATGCCAGGTTCTTTAATACAGGGCTAATTGTAGGCTTTGTTCTTCTTGCCACTTAACACATTACTATCCACAAATGTTTATGCAGTCATTTTGAGTAAGTTCAAATGATCACAAACCCTGTAAATATTTATGTTGAACATGCTTGGCTTTGCAGACCATCCTGGGTAATCTCTACAGAAGATATGGGCAACACAGGTTGAAGAGCAAGTTGCAGCTCAACAGTCCTACTCTCCAAAAGAGCAAAGAACCTGTTGGGAATGTAGGCACTGCACTGTGAGTTGGGAATGGAAAGGAAGGCTTCTGCTCATCAGAGTGCTCTCTAAATACTCTTTTGTGTCCTGTGGTATGTTTAGGATGTCTATAATTTGGATTTGCCCTGCCAGACAAAGTTATCTGAAACAGTTTTCATTTTGCAACACCAGTGAGCTTTCAAAATGGACAATCTAGTTTTCTGCCCTTGCGAACTGTTTTTGCTCCTTAGAATTCAAAGGTATTCTGCTGATATATACCAGCCACTGATGTGCATCTGCCCATGGGATTTGCTTGCAGACTAGCTTGGAGTTTCTGATGAGATAATTGAAGTCATGGGCAGAAACAAAGATGCAACGTTATCTAGTGTATTAAATACTGTAACCCTTACACACCTGAGCATTGATCTAGTATGTCCCATTTGGAGTATCTCCAGGATCACAGTTATATTCAACATGGGAACTGATTTTTTAAGTCCCATTCACCTTGTTGTAAGTGCAGTTACATTAAAAATTTGGCTGAATAGCTTGCAAATTCAAGTGTTAGTGGGAAAGGCAACCTTTGCAGCAACAGTTCATCTCCTTTTTTGTGGGTGCTTTATGATGCAGTCTTCAAGCATGTGGTTTTATGGTATGTAGGTTTCAGATGCCTTGCTTCATACAGTAGACTAACTAAAAGACAATTACTTAATACCTTTTTCATCTGCCAGTGTGTTTTCATTGTGCCTTATGTCTGTGTGCCATACAAAGTCACACTGTGGTATAGAATTATTTTCTGATGTCAGTTTAGCTAATGCTTCATAGGTCTCACCCTCTAGAAGTATCTGTTAATTGTTGCTATAGATTACCTAACTAGCAAAAACAACTAAGTAAGGAGCTTAGGACTGGTTAAAAAAAAAATTCCTCTGGATTCCTACTTTCCATTGAAAACCCCATGCAGTTAGTGCCTTCAGGAGACTTTAAAAGCCTAGAAGAATTTATGAATCTTGATATTAAACTTTATTTCAAACCAATCAATTTATTTTTACAATATTTCTATAGCTAAGATCATGTTACTATATCCCTTGTATAAACAGGGAAGCAGGAGAAGCCTGTTCAGTCAGAAGTGCCAGATAAAGTCATAGCACTTTGACTCTCATCTCAGCACTTCCTCAGATCAGTCCTTCCCAAATTTAACATGCAGAGGTTCTTTATTTTCTAAGTGCCAATCTGGTGGCTGTAATATGTTTGTTATTTCTTAGCAGTCACCAGTTTACATAGTTTGCCTGATCTCACAGGAATTTTGTGGCAAAGGCTAGGACAGCTGCAGTTCTCAGGATTTACTAAGCTCTTGATGCAATCACCATTTCTTCTCCCTCTTCTTCCTCAGAACCTGTGCACCGTGTCAGGAAAGGATTTGGGGGGAAAATTTAGCAATCTTGTAACCAAGTACTATATATAAAATCTGAAATGGCAAGAAAAACACAATTCTGATGCCTTATTTTTGAGCATTTGACTTGGCAGTCTTGCCCAGACCATTAAGATTCTTAATGGGTTTTTTTTAATGCATCTAAAGCCAATGTATATATAAGGTCTTGTGAGAGGTGAAATGTCCCATTCTCCCGTGCTGCCTTCATATTTCTTATTTTAATGGGTCATTAGAAGGTTCAGTTCTTCAGTTTCATAGCACATCTTCTACCACTTGACTTAAGAGTAGATTTGTCAGCAGAAGACAGCAGCCTGCCAGATTGGCAGAGGGTTACAGAAGAGGGAAATAAAGAACTGAGGAGTGAAAAATTTTGCATTTTGCATATATTAATTGCTAATTTTAGGTTCTTAAGGAACAGATGTAAATTCTCTGGAGAGGTGTGCTCTAAGGTTTACCTCCTGAAACTCTTGTTTGTCTTCTTAGTCCTTTTTGTTCCCTTTACACCCTCTTCATCTGCTTTTCCAGTCTCATATGCCTTAACTGACTTCTGCATCCTCAGACTACCTCCTCCTCAGTTTCTTTAGTAACACTGATGATGCTCCATTAGCATTTGCTTCCCCTGGTTTTGCACTTCCTTCCCTATGTATCTCTTACCCATCTCATCTCTGTCTCCCCTTCTTTCACTGTCCCTCTGTCCTGCTGCCCTCCACCATTTAGATGATTAGGTCTTGATTTTAATGTTTTTTCCTCAAGGCTCATCTTTTCTTCATCTGTCTTGCATCATCTATAACAATCAGAGAATACAATTTCTTCTTTTATTCTCCTCCTTTCCCTCTGAGACTGCTTCTTTCTCCTCATCCCACTGTCCACAGGCTCCTGGCCATAGCCACTAGCATCAGACCAGGCATTGCAGGGTTTGTCCTGCTCAGATACTGCTCCAACAGGTGGGTGAGGTTGGAGAAATGAGTTTGAGGGTAATAATGTGGGAGCTGAATACCACATCTGAACTCTGAAGGGATGACAATAATCCATGCAGATGAACTCTCTTGTGAATTTAGTGGCAAACTCTAAAGAGGTACTAGGGAGAGCAGGAATGAACAGAAATGTTATGTTCTGCTATGTAATATGTACATTTTCTCAGAAGATGGCAAAAAGCATACCCCTTAGCACAGAATCACTACTCTGCCAAATCTTACATCCCTGCTTCAAACCATACTGACTCTAAAATATTCTCAGAAAAGATTATGGTTGGGGTTTTTCTATCTACATATGAGTAAAATATTTTTTCTTTACTAAGTTTTGAGAAACAGCTGACTCATCCTTACTGAATGTTCCCAAAACTTGTGCCCGAGGTAGGCACTAGACATAGATTTCTTCCTCATTACTTATATTGGGAAAGGTAGAAGAAGTAGAATACAAAACATTATTATTGAACAACTTTAATAACTTTCAAATTAGGCTGTTGCTACCTGAACCATAAGTTACTGAATAAAAAAAAAAAAAAAAGAAAGAAAGAAATTGATATGACATTTAAAGCTAGAAAGGCTGAGAAAATTCTTTGCTTGAAAATGTGTGACATTTTCTGATTGTAAAGAAAAGCATGTTGTAGCTACTTCCCACTAGACAAGAAAAGAAAACATTTTAGATTGAGGCTTTTTTTTGCCTCTACTGGGATTTCTATCGGTGTTGGTTTGGAAACAGGTAGGAGGTGCCATTGCCAAGTCATGCCCCACAGAGGAACATCTCAAATTTTTTTTTTTTTTATGAGTTGTCAGAAATTGCACTATTTGGTCCAAGACTGAAAAATAGTTACATTCTTTTTGAAGACAAAAAATACTGTATCTACAGTATATATATTTACACATGAATCCAGAATTTCATGTTTACATAAAACCGGTGTTAAGCTTACGTCACCTTAGAACTAGATTGTACCATTAATTGTATGAAACCCTAAGGATTAATTCCCTGTATTTTTCAAAAGGCATAAGAAATCAGGCAGAGTATGAATGGTAAATGTTAACGTGCTGTACCTCTGTATCCCTCTTTTGACAGCAACTAGTGCACATGTAATCTGTGGCAAGGAGCACTGGGAGACAGCTCAAAGACAGTGACAATGTCTTTAAACTGGCGGACACTTCCTACTCGACTCGGAGTTTTTAAAGTGAGCTGCAAAGGACTCGCATGCCTCTTGGTATTCACCGTGAGTGTTTGTGGCAGTGCCCCGGGGATGTGTCCAGCAGCCTGCATCTGTGCCAGTGATATCGTAAGCTGCACGAATAAGAACCTCACTCGAGTGCCAGGAAATCTTTATAAATGTATGAAAAGGCTGGATCTAAGTTATAACAGAATTGGGATTTTGGAGCCTGAATGGGTCCCAGTGCTGTCTGAGAAACTGAACACTTTAATAGTCAATCATAATAGCATTAGCAGCATTAGCACTGGAAGCTTTTCCACAACTCCGAATCTGAAGTACCTAGACTTGTCATCCAACAGCCTGAAAACACTGGGCAGCCCTGTGTTTCAAGAGCTAAAGGCACTGGAGGTTCTCCTGCTGTACAACAATCAAATAACACAGATCGAGTCTTTAGCCTTTGGAGGATTGTACAAATTACAGAAGCTGTACCTAAGCTACAACTTGGTCTCACATTTCCCACTGGACTTATACGTTGGAAAACATAAACTGACAGACCTTGTGTTGCTGGACATTTCCTTTAATCACATCCAGACGATGCCTATTCAGCGCCTGAGTTCAGTGCCAGCCAAACAACTTAGTGGAATTTATCTTCATGGCAACCCATTCTATTGTGACTGTGTTCTGTATTCCATGCTAATCTTCTGGTATCAAAGGCACTTCAGCTCCGTGGTGGACTTCAGAAATGAGTACAGCTGTTTGTTGCAGTCAGACCCAAGAGGTCACAATAAACTGCCTTTACTTCACAACAGCGTTATGAATTGCTCTGAAAGTACCGTCAACAGCTCCTTCCAAGCCTTTGGGTTTATTCATGATGCCCAGGTTGGTGACAGGCTGATTGTACACTGTGACAGCAGAATCAGTGATACGGGCACAGAGTTCGTTTGGGTTAGTCCAGACAATACACTGCTGGAGCCAGACAGGGAGACTGATAACTTCAAGGTATTTCCTAATGGCAGCCTGGAGATAACAGATGCCCAGCTAGAGAACTCAGGGCTGTATTCCTGCATTGCAATAAATAAGAAGAGACTATTAAATGAAACCATAGAGGTCAGAATAAATGTTAGCAATTTCACAGTGAACAGGTCCCACGCTCACGAAGCATTTAATACAGCTTTTACCACCCTTGCTGCCTGTGTGGCCAGTATTATTTTAGTACTGCTGTATCTCTATCTGACCCCCTGCCCATGTCAATGTAAGGCAAAAAAGAAGAAGAGGAAGCTGACCCAAAGCAGTGCCCACTCATCCATACTGAATTCCGCACTGCCGCAAGAGCTGCCAGCCGATGAGAAGAAGGCTAGCACTGGTAAACGGGTGGTTTTCCTGGAACCCGTGCATGAACCAAAAGAGAGTCAGAATGGGAAAGTAAAACTGTTTCCTAATGACAGTGTCATTACAGAGAGTATCTTAAAAACTACTCGAACAAAATCCGACTCTGACTCTGTCAACTCTGTGTTCTCAGATACACCTTTCATGCCGCCAGCTTAGTTTGCTGCCTGTGTTTGTATCGTGCAGTTCCATTTCTGAATACCTCCTTTGCCTGTAGCAACCATCAGGACAAACAAATAAAAAGAGATAAAATGTTTTAAAAAAGGTATGTTTTGTCAGTCCTTGAACTGTGTCTCCTCTCTGTGCAGGCCACGCAGCAGCGATGCTTCGTTCGGGAAAAGCAAACAGCGTGTCATTACTGTGAATGTTTTTAAAGCAGGCTTAGCCTTGGTTTTACTCTCTGGTCCATACACTGCAATTTCTCGGGCATGTTTAGAGACACTTTCAGGGCATGTAGCTGACTCTGCAGAGGCAGAGGCTTACCCCTGTGCAACACCCAGTCATGCTGATAACTCGGCTCTTCTGAAGTGTGCACAGAAGCAAACTCTCACAGCCAAGGAGAAAAATGTCCAGAATTTCTGCAATTCCTTGCACAGGCTCATAAAATCTTTACATAAAATCACTAGGGGAAAAAAGTTGTGATTTTTCTTGGAATGCTTGGCACAAAAGGATTAAATTTGCCTCCAGAACACCTAGCAGCACTGGGTAAATGTTTGTGACCTTCAACCAATAATGTATTTGCAAATAACTGCTTAAAAACATTAAATGAGGGGCATTGGAATAATTATATTCAAAACTTAGTCATGAGATTACTTGTGAAATGTGCTTGTATTTGTTTATAAATATTTCATGTGATGAAAACAGGCAAAAGTTAACATGCTACCTTTGCAGTTGCCTTAGTCAAAAAATGGTAGTTGTCAGGCATGAGGACTTATACAAATCAGCAGCTGCTAATTAAGCTGTGATAACTGGATTGATTATAAGCAGCTGTCTTAACCTCCACTGCTCACTGTATGCTTGGCATCACATGTGGAGAACAAATCTGCCACCATCACCAGGGCTCCTGCTTCATCTTAGGGGTGAGTGGCTTCTCTTCAACCATGATTGTGAAATTAGGGAAGTATTTTAATTTTTTTTTTCGGTGGCACATGGTTCTTGCAGCCTTATTAAATTTGCTTCCTAAAGTTTTTTCTTAAAAAATGAAATGCAGTATTTGGAGAAACTCATGAAAATATAAAAGACAATTGCACACTGTAAATTCAAACAACACAGATTTTACCTAGACTTGGCCCTTGTATGTACTGCTTTCTTCCTGGCATGTGTCACAGTCAAAGTTTATGAGTCTGGTAAAACTGGCCTGGACTGGCTATGCAATATAAGTTGCATGAAGCATTTTATTGTAATGAGGATACTGTTCTATTAGCTTTTTCTTTTTCTGTTATATTAGTTTTTTCTTTTTCTGTTTATCTGCCTTTTGTCTTGGTTTTTGGTTTTTTTTTTTTTTTTTTGCTTGCTTACAATGGGACTGGGCTGGAGTTTTCCAAGCTTCCTCACAATAACAAGTAGACTCTTCAAAGGAGTTTTCCAAGTAATTACAAACTTGGAAATTACAACTTACCAAAAACAAGTTAATGGAGCATTTATGTCTCTTTCTATTTTGGGGGAATATACTGAAAGGGTAAAGGATAAACTGAATCAGAATCAAAAGGCTACACGGTATGGTAACTGTAATTTATTTTTGAGAAGCTTACTGTAACAGCCACTTGCCATTTTTTGTAATTTATTTTGAGAGGCATGTCAACATGCAAAAGCTTATATCTGGCTGAGCCAAAGCTATCAGCAATTGATTTGCTGCAGAGAAATCCTGATGTAGCTAATTGTTTGAAGACAAGCTATGTGACAAACAGATTAGCTCAGGAAACAGTGTCTCTGTATTGTGTACAAAGTATGTGGAATTATAAAAATGCTGGAGATTTTAACTCAGATATTCAGGGAAATGGAAGATGGAAATTATTTTTCTAGGTAGAGGATAATAAATATTGAGGAGAGGAAGATGACCAGAAGTTTTGTGTCTTTTATTTGTACATTTGTCTGTGTAAATTTAAAAATAGCTTCTGCTGTCAAGCAGGTTAGTGTCCTTTCATAAAGCTTTTCCCTCTTTTGTCTGTTTGTATGCAGTAACCCAAAATCTATATTTTTACATATAAAGTATGATGGAAAAAGTGATTGTCTTTGCCAAAATCACATTGGGTCATCTGTCAGTGTGGGAAAGGTTTGACATTGTCTCCTTGTCAAAGATCTTTTTTTTAAGATTTAACTAAGCTGCATGATTTCCTACTGTTTCACATGCATGGTTGGTGAGTGGGTGGATGTCCTCTGTGTTGGGCCAAAGGGCTGAAGTGGTGGTGAGGCAGAGTGGGAAGCAGAGAGACAAATACTCTGCAGACAGTTGTACAGATCACTTACAGCTCTGGGCAGATGTTATGCTCTCTTGTCATACATGAGGTGGATTGACCCAGATTTCAGTGTTTACACAAGAGCACTGATGGTCAGTTCCAAATTGGGCAGAAAAAGAAAACAGGCAGTTGTCAGTATGTCTGGGAGGCAGACACTCTTCTCCTTAGCAGCTACAGCAGGTGCACTCCACTGCTGTTTCCAGCACAGGGCAGTGGGAGTGTAGCATATCGAACTCACTGAGCATGTTAAATCTGTATGGTAGTCCTAAACAAAAAAATCCTAGAGATCCTTCAGCCTTTCCTCCACAGAGCTGCTGCCCTGCAGCAAAAGCGTGGGGATTTGTGGGATCAGAGTAATCCTGACAGATGACTAGAGAAGCTGAGCATTGATCTAAACACCAGATATTCACTGTGACTATTAACTGTGTATTATACTGACTCCTTCGAAGTGCTCACAGTTGAAACCATGAGTATGAACAAGGTGGTAAAAACAAAGCTTTAGAAAGAGACAGCATTTTTTGCTGCTTCTTTACGTTATCATAGCCTCGTAAGTTCTGTAGGTGCAAGTTTAATGAAGATTTTTAATCATTAATGAATATTTATTATATAGCACCAACACCATAATCCACAGCTCCAGTACTCTCTCGTCTTGGAAGGCTGTGGAAAGCCAGTGCAGCTCATCAGTTCCTGTCTTTTCACTGCAACGTGAGCCCCGCCAGGGCTGTGAGCAGGAAGCTAGTGCTGCTCTCCAGCTCCATGGCCTTGCAGCACCCTGGTTGTCACATGGGCAGGTGCCATACCTGCAGCTCCACTGTGGTCTACTCTCCTAGAGAAGCTTTGTTGACAGGCCTGTCCTACAACCGTGTCTTCCCCATTACCCTGTGCCCTGGATTTCCTGGTAGTGTTTCCAGCAACTACAAAAAAGCTGAATGGTATTTTTAAAGCAGAGAGTGCAGTTCTGTGAGGTGTTGAATGCTCTGGCACCAGTCCAGACATGCTCTTAAAATTTGTTTACAATAAGGCAGAGGTACCAAGCTACTGGCAAGAAGTCTGTGGCTGGGCATGGGGTCACTCGCTGCCTCTGCATGACACCTGGAGTGAGATATTCCCCACGATGCTGTGATAACCTCAGGTGCTTTTGCTTTCCCTTGTGTTCTTTTCAGTGCCTGAGACCATGCCATACAAGGTCATAGGCAGGGCTCTAAGCTTTAGTTTAACACTGTGTCTTTTTTGGGGGCTCCTTTGAATAGACGTCCTCCACCACTTTAAAGGAGGTAAGCAGCTTTTCTCCTACTTCAAGGGCCTATTGCATTAGTTCCAGCTGTCTCATGGATCAAAAGTAAGGGTAACGTCTGCAGGCAACTCTGGGAAATTATGTCCTTGCCTCTGTCTGTTTCCAGTACCATACATGCCTGCAGGCATCAGCTTTTGTGGAGTGTGTTGGAAACAAGTCCTGTAAAGCCAGCACGAAACTTCTCAGGTCAGTCCTGAGTGCAACAATAGCAGTTGCACAACCACATTGTCTCTGTGTTCTCCACCTGTAGTGGCAGGAGACAGGTAAAGCTGCTTGCTGGTCATCTCTTCTGACCTTGATGAGATTCAGTGCCTGACTCAGACCACCTCACTAACAATGAACACATACAGTATCTGACTACCCCTCAGATACACTGAGCAGCTGCCATACATGCTGGAAGCTGAGGGGGAACCAAAGTGCTTTCCTGACACCAGCCTTTAATCTGCAGTTGGTCATGTCAGCCCATACTGTGTGCTTTTAGCCCAGTAGTATACCTCCTGCTTGTCAGGCAAGTGGTGCTCCAGGCTAGTAATGTGTCTATCTCCTTGGCATCACTGCTTCAAAAAGTCACATTTCTAACAACTGCTAGTTCTTGACAGTGTCAAAGAACTAACAGATTACATAGCTCATTCTTCTGAACAGCCAAAACCTTAGGGAAAAATTGTGATTAAACCAAAAACTTTAATTCAGGATTGCACAAGATGATTTCTTCCTCTAGAGTAAATCAGCCTACTTCAGAGTGCTTTTATACCTTGCCTACAGCTTATTCCCTCATGTCTCTGGACTGGGTGAAAATAAACCAGCCTTTATGGTCCAAATCATACTGTTGTGGTCATCTCTAGAGGAATGCAGCAGTGGCACTCCCCTGTGGACTGCAGCCACTGGCCATCCCACCCAGCACACACTTCTGTTATCTTCAAGGCTGGGTTGTCACCACTTGGCCGTGGCAGGGGCAGGGACCTTTTCCAGCTTCTTCCTTTGTAGTTTTCAGCATAAGGACTGCCTTCCTGAAGACAATTTCTGGATGTACTGCAAGGTTCCTGTAAGGGATTATTTGAATTGATAAATTAACTACTTTCAAGTGGCTTCTAAATCATGAGAGCTGACTTTGGTAAGTAGTAGCTTAGGATATACATTTGATTTACTGATTTAGCAATTTAGATTTTTTGCTTTTTTTTGCTCTTTCTGGTAAATAGTACTTCAATCATTAGACATTTTAAGAAAGAGAATGCGTATTAAAGGATTTTTTTTTTTCCTCTGTTACTCTTTTTCCATTTGTCCAGTAGGGCTCAGATATGAATAAAAGGAGAAATTTGCGGTAGAGGGGGATAAGGACAAGAAATAATTTGAGCCAAAGTTCACTTGATATTTTAAAAGGCTAATACCTTAGCTCTTGTCTTCAGTGGCTGCACCTTTAAAATAAAAAAAACACCGAGCACTTATTACCTAAATACAGATTTCATGGGTGTTTTGTAGGTTCTATGTGTTAACAGAGTTCTGACATTAATAAAGCTATGAAAATGATCCATATAAAAGTCAAAGCGTGAGATTAATAGTAGTTTCTCAACAAGGGATATTCCAAATTTGCTGAAGAAGTCATGACATATATAAGAGGACATGCATCTCTCCCTTACTTAAAAGAAACTTCTAATATTAGCATTAGAGATCTGAACACATGCAGTGGAGAAAGTATTTTTCTTGTGAATTGCTGGTTTATGTTCTGATTTTCTTAGGTGGATTATTTTCCTTGAATGAATCTATTTTCCTTTCTTTTGCAGAATAATGTAATTAACTGGAATAATGTTTTCTCATTTAGTTCTCTTAATGAAGTCTACATTTAGTAGGGAAGGCAAAGAGGGTCAAGAATGGTATAATTAGCTTGACATCACCAAGATGTCAGGAAAAGTTAGTTGTGGATTTCAGTATTCTTTGATCAAATATGGGGTTATTCAGGCATAAAGCTGTGGGTTGTTTTAATTTAACTGATATTTTCTGTCTCATTTGAATAATTCAAAATGGCATATTTTAGGGTTTTTTAAAGGAGAAAGACTATTCTTGCAACTTCTTGCATCAGCTTAACTAAATTGATATAGAAACCATCAGTGATGTGAAACAACTCCATTAGTGTAAGGTAACTCTGGTGTATAGAGAGGCTGTCCAGTCTGTATGAGTATTTCTCGTGACAGCCAGGGGTCAGCTGTATTTCCTAGGCAAGCTCGAGCCAAATTGCATTATACAGACCTTTCCTAGACAATTGGGAAGATGTTTTCTTCAATGAGATTAGCTTAACAAACTCAATTGCAATCCCCATTTAGGCCTTACCACAGATCCCATTTTGAATTCAGTACTTTTACTTGCACTTTTGAACTATGCATGGAACATAATAGGCTGCTACAGCAAATATTCCTGATGGGGACATCAGGAGAGGGAAAGAGGAGCTGAGGGGGAGTGAACATGTTTGCTTGAGAGCTGCATAACGTGGTACACTGCCAGTTTCTCTCCTCAAGGGTTAATGGTCCTTAAATCAAAATGCTCATCAAATCCAAACAAATTTTAGACACCCTTTCCAGAGGGGGTGGTGGCTCTGATGTGCTGCCTTGCATAAGACAAAATGTCCTTTCACAGAAACAAAAGGATTTCTAGCACTTTCCTTGGTAGCTGAGGTGATGTTGGCAATACTAGACCACAAAATAAATTAGCTCTGATAAGCACTGCAGTTGCCTGGAGCAGCTCAATTAGCCTTTTGCCTTTGGAGCAAGGGTTTATAGCACAAGATAGAGCCTCAGACCAGGCTACATTGGCTTTTATCCTCTTTGCTCTTTTTACCTGACACCAGAATCGGAGAGCCACTAGATTTGTTACATATTTTTTTTATTGTGCGTATTTAGAACACACTAAATCTTAAGCCTTTTTCCGGGCAGTGCACCACTGTAAAAGCACTGGTAGAAGGGAAGCTTTTCACTACTCAGATATGTAAGTCAAGGCTGGATCTTGTTGAAGGAGGTGTTTTGTGAAAGAACAGAGGAGATACTTGCTTCTCTGACCTTGTTCTGCTAAGCAAAAGTTAATATATTTGAGCTATTGCCTGAATCTTATTTTTAAAGTACTTTCATGAATGCAAGTAAATGACAATTGTTGTTGCAACTCTATCAATTGATTTGTAATTTGGGGATGAAAGAATTTTGTTTTCTCTCTTCTCCTTCCCTTTTTGCTCATAAAAAGATAATGCGACTATTTTTCAATGCATGTGTATCCCCTCCCCTTTTTATTTTCAAGCATGGATAATCAGCCCATATAATTTAAACAAAATGATCATGTTGCAATGAATGGTCTCTGTGATCCATATTTTCTGTAGAGGTAAGCTGATTTTTTGTGTATGCAGCCCTGTATATCATTTTGTATTTTAAAAATATATTTAGACATGCTGTTATTATTGTTGCTACATTTGTGGCATATAATTTTTCTAAAATCTTATTCCCATTACAGATTTTAAAAAATGCAGTAGAATTTCAGAAATCACTGCATTTACTAAAAGCAGTCATTTTTGTCCTTTAACGCTGTAATGTTTTGTCTTTTAGCAGTCCTACCTAGTAATTCACACCGAATGCAGAGTCAGAGGGTTTTCAACAGCACCTGCTTCATATCAAAACAGGCTTCTTCCCTTCTTGTAGCAAGGAAAACACTTATAAGACTGTAGAAGATACATTCTCATCACTTATTCACCAAGGATTTTATTATAGGGTTGGCAGTGTGGCTCTTGGCATTAAAATTTCGTATTAAAAAAACTAATTCTCATTGGTGCTCCGTGTGGAAAATTGCTGTGGCAAACTGCTGTTTGCTGGACTGCTTGTGATGAATTCCCAACTCAGTCATGTGCCTGTCACCTCATCTAAGTGCCTGGGAGTGATAAGAATGCACATGGCCAGCTCTCCAGCATGGCCAGACCCTGCTCCTTTTATATTCAGCAGGGAGAAATTGCTGGAAAGCATGCCAGAAGAATCAGTCTGCTGTGTACTTGGCACATTCATGGTGATTTATAATTGCTTCATAATAAATAAAAGTGATAGAAGGAAGTTTTAAAATTCTCATCATTATGATGCATGAAAATGTTATAAAGCTATTCTGTCATTATCATGTCATTTTCATATTCTTCAAAAATACCAGTAAATCTCTCCTTATCCAGTATACACAATAGTATCCAATTAGGCCTGTACAGGATACCATGGGCACTGGCAATAACTCAAGAGTTATGGAGACATTTCCTGAAGCTCTCCTACAGATTCTGCTCAGTAAGGCATAACTTGTAAAATTTATGCTCATCTCCTACAAGGAATTGAGGGCTACACTGGCTTTCATTATCTGTGTGGCCATGTCACCTGCTGAGTTATGCAGGGTGCATTTCACAGTGATGACATGTGTGAGGGGGCCCCTCTTATCAAAATCTGTTCAAAGGCAGAGTGAAGACTAGGCCTCAGAGGAGTGCTGTTTTCTTGCTGCCCAGAAGCAATGAGCTTCTTTTGTGGGTTGCAATTTGTTAAAAATAGAAACACTGCAGTGGGAAAATTTTGCCAGAAGAAGGATACTACCCTTTGAGTTAAAGTTGGGAAATAATGTACAGAAGTCAAAAGTGAAAAACAAAAGCAGTACCTGAACCTCAGTAGGAGCTCAGGCTTTTGAAAATATATTAAATTTTCATACAGTCTTAATAATTTCCTCCTGCTTAGAGAACTGTTGCCTTAATAATGCAGGTGCAGATCATTCATCCCAGAAATAAGATCTTACATGGACAGAAAAGTACTTTTTGGTTATCTTTGATTGTTATCACAAGTTCAAGCCACGTTGCTCACAATCGGTAGTGCATGTTAATATTAATCCATGATTTCCCTAAGAGGCAGTGGATAACTGCACTGATTTCTAAGAGTGGCAGAGGACTAGTGACCTGGAAATTTTTGTAAATTTTTATGGTTTTGAATAGGTTCCCTTACTGTCTCCAATCTATCACTTGTAAGATGCTGAAATATTGTCATTGAAGTAGGAGTGTTTAGGATTTTCATTTTTCCTTTGCAGAAAATGAAATAACTAACTTAATTATGCCCTAAAGACAGAATATAACATTTTTTTTCTTTAGAGATGTACTTGCAACAGGGTATGTGTACTGCTGTCAGCTTTGCCAATTAATATTTCACCCTTGTAGTGGGAGGAGGAGAACTGACACAGTAAGAGGGGAAAATGCATGTGTATCTCTGGAGGCTAAATATAAAAGATGACACTTGCTCTATATGGTTTCCTAAAGAGCCAGTATGGGAAATTGTGTTCTCATGGAGCGCAGAAGAAACACAGCTCTGCTAGACCAACTGCATGCTGTCAACAGAATGTACAGATGCCACATTTCAGGTATTCCAATAGACTCGTGTAGAGCAAAGTAGGATTAGCCTTATCCTTCTGATAAGGAGTGCTTCTCTTTCCCAGAGCATATGAGAGGAATTTGACCAGGCTTATATGACTTTAAAAAGGACCTTAATGTATGTCTAGGAAGCCGTAAGCTACTATTCATGCTTACTGATAACCACTGTGGAATACTGTATTAATGGTATTTTGGTAATATCTACTTTAACATCTGACTCTGAGCATCTTTGTGGATGTTCATTAGTAGCCGCAAAACATTTTGATTTCTAGGGACAGGAAGCATTATAGTAGCCTACAGTATATTAGGATCTTTCCACGCCTTGGATACTTTCTGAATGTTTTTATGAAGGACAGTAAATGTGTGTTCAAGGAGCTTCAAGCATGCACTTCAAGGAGCAAACAAGTTCACAGGTGGGTATTTATTAATATACAATGTCTGTGTTTTCAAAGAGATCAGGACATTCTTGCTATAACTATTGCATTTTAACACAAGAACTCCCAGACCGTAGGCTGCTGCCACCTGCTTAGGTTGAAGAGAGATCTTTTCCTCCAGAGGACAGTTTAGACCTTCAGAAAGCCTTTATCTCTGCACTGACCACACAGGAAAATGGGAGACATGCTAATGTCCTTTAGCATACATTAGCCTGTGGGAATGTTGCCATAATGGACAATTTGAGTCTAGCTCTCTGAATCCTTTCAAAAGCCCATGCTCTTAGCTGTGGAAAGTGCTTTTCTGTGATATTTGCACTGAAAGACTCTCCAAAAACTGACATACAAAGCCAGTCCTTGAAGCTGAGCTGTGTGCTGTAGTAGCCAGAAAGGAGGCTTAGTGATCGGTGAAGATTGGATGCCAGCTGACCTTTCCAGCTGCTAGAGAAATGCTGATTTTGGCCATATGGATTTGAAGCCTCTTATTGCTGAGAAAAAGTTGTCATCACTGACTGCTCCGTGGAGTAGCACTGGCAAATTCCTGAAATTAATCCACTGACACAAGTAGAGCTTAGGTTTTGCTTTCTGTCAACTGTACTTCGTTCTTTGAACAATAGCAGCATCTGGAAGTTTTTCTGGAGGTTTCTTTACATTTTGCTTTTATTTATTGTCTACATGAGTTCATGAATATAAGCCAGACTTAACTACACAGTCCCTATGCAACCTCTTTTCCTTTGTTTCCTTCTCTCTCTGCCTCATGGGTGTTACTCATAAACACAATGAGGCTATGATGTGCATATCAAGAGGTCCAAGGAGGCCTTTTACCCCTAAGGAGTCCCTGCAAAGGTGAATAATATCCAGGTATGATCTGACAACGTAAGACACATCAATTTATAACAGAATTTAAAATTGACTTTTGATATTCAAAGCAGGTTTTCTTGAGTGTTTCAAAAATCCTCTGAGATTGTCAGTAATCTTTACATGAACAATATATATAAATATACTGTGTCTGTGAGCAATTTTAAGTTTCTCAGCTGAAGCAAAAAGGCACTTCAGTTTTCTATCATTGTTTCCAATTTAAGAATCTCAGTAACAAAACCCTCTAATTTAGTCACCCACAAACCAGCAATCACCACATCAGTGAGGTTGTTAAAGCTAGAAGTGAGTTAAATTTTAGAAAAAAGCACAATGAGAGAAGCCTAGAGATCAGTAAAAAGAAGTGTGACTTCAGTTTCTGGAATATATAATCTAAGAGATAAAGCACATCAGGAATGGTGGAAGAAGCTACAGTGATAAACTTACAGGAGATAACTTAAAATATTAGGAGCAAAGTGCGTTACAACTACATCAAGACCTTCCTAAGAACATAAAATCAAAAGGAGTCATACAAAAAGTAGAAATAAGGAACATAATTAGATAGGAGTTTAATAGGAATGGAGAAAGTTCAGAGGGTAAGGTGTTAACATTATTTTGGAACATAACAGTAGCAAAATTATGCAAGGTAAAGTAAGTACACGAGAAACGAAAGAAAGGCAAAGTAAAGGTTCATAACCTAACAGGCAATTCACAGAGTACTGAAGTGTTCCCTGACTTCACATAAAGAGATTAATTTCCAATCAGATACTTAACTACATTAAATTAAATGTGAAAATGGGAGCATGACCAGAATAGTGATAAATTAAGTTAAAGAATGTCTGGATAAGTTAAGTGTAATTGAAGCCATCAGGTCCTGATGAACATTCAACTTTACTTATTAAAAGAAATATGAAAAAATTTCTGAAATATGCTGTTAACTGAAAACTCGCAGAAAATGGGCAGATCCCATGCAAGAAAAG
Organism: Vireo altiloquus; assembly: GCA_013396875.1. Taxonomy (NCBI): domain Eukaryota; kingdom Metazoa; phylum Chordata; class Aves; order Passeriformes; family Vireonidae; genus Vireo; species Vireo altiloquus. The sequence continues at coordinate 19,972 of VZRF01004316.1, forward strand.
CAAATACAATACCTACCTTACAATACCTACCTTAAAAAAAAAAAAATCAACCACAAACAGGGAATTATAGATTATTCAATACAACACAAGTTCCTGGAATTATTCTGGAATAGGTTAGGTAATCAATTTATAAGTGCCTGGAGCATATTAAAATGGTAAAAACAGCTGCCAGGTTTGACAAGAACGAATTGTATTGATCCTGTTCACTGCTGACAAGTTAACTGGCCTTGGCTGAATAATGAGGACAGCCTTTTGGCCACAAGGACAGTGAAACAATGGGGGAGACTATTGACTGACACTGTGGCAGCTTTTTCTTTCCTTCTTTTGCTAGAGGACTTTTAAAAACAAGCTAGGCACACAACTTCTGTGAAAGTTATAGGCAGCTTTGGTCTGCCTTCAGTGTAGGGTATTGTAATAGAAGAGCTGCAAGATCCTTTCCAGGCCTGTAGGATTACATAGGCAGTGTTTGTTGAAGTCCCTTTGCCCCATGACTTGCATTACATGTTTTCTGCCGTGAATGCAGACTACTGAGAGTTGTCTGGGATTACATACAAAGTCTTTTATTCAAATTAATCTGAAATTGAAACTGTTCCTAAGTGCTTCATTTTCCTTGAGAAACTTCAGCAGAGAGAAGCAGTCATTTTCCCCAGAAGTTTGTCATAACTTTGCTCCTTGAGTTTATACAAATAGTAATTCTGAAATCTGCTCTTTCTCAACAGTACCTCTGAAAAAAATGTCATACACAGGATGACTGATTAATTTGTTGGGGGACAGACCGTGGCCACTCCATCGCAGAACTGAATGTAATTTTTTCCTGAAAAACTGCCTCACACTAAACATGAGCATGTTGAGAAAATCTTGGGCCATGTTATTGCTTTTGAAGCAGCTTCAGAGTGTCCTTTGGACTCACTTTTCAAATATTTCCAGGTCACTGGACCACAATATTGCCTTAGCTGTAAATGCTGATCATTCAGGATGAGTCTTTCACAGTTTCTATCAGTGCAAGCAGGTTTGACTTGGCCTTGGAGTACCAAGATACATTCTTGGGAGCTTGAAGTTTGCTTTGCAGTAAAGACAGTGCAGCATGAAAGAGAGACGTGGTCAGTGGGATTGCTGGCAGGATTTACTATGACTCAGCAGAAGGAAACTGTACAGTCTGGGTTGGACTTCTGAAAATGTCTGTTTCCCCTCTCCAAATGTGGGCCTGTCACTGCAAAGTGCCCCAAAATGGAACTAAATTACTCCTCCCCACTCCCCTGAGTTTGTGAGAGTGGAACAAGCTTTGAAAGACTCTTATCTTTTCAAAGGTAAGGTTGCCTTCACTGTGTATTAGACATCTCCTTTGACTGTCTGTTATTTAATGGTGTAACAGGTAGGCAATATTTCAGCTAGTAAAATACTTCATCCCCATATGGTAGGCAATCCTCACAAATTTCCAGTAGCACATGCTCTCAAAGGAAGCATTAATCTGCTGAATGAGCAAGACAGTCACTCCACTACATTTTCTGCCTGGTCTTTTTTATGATGCAACTTCTTTAGGAAAAAAAGATATTAAAATATCATTAATAAGTGGAATATATAAGTATTCAGACCTATTGAATATATATTTTGCTGCTCATATCTTAAAAAACCCAGAATTAGAGTCTGAATGAGCTTGTGATGTTAAACACATTTTTTAAAACTGTTGTTTTATTAAAATAATGAGATTTTATTAAAAACTAATTGGCACATTTCTTTTTAAAATGGGAGCTCTTAAGGAATACAAAGTATATCTTAGCCTCATACAGACTTAGGCTTGATTGTGCTCTACCGGATGGTTGTATCAGAGCATCAGAATAAACTATTAAACTTAATAAAATTACAGTAAACTAGATTGAGAACAGAATTAGGATCCTTAATATAGTCAGTAACCTCTTTATATCCCTACAGCAAAGCAACAACAAGATGGAACTTTTCACTACTAGTAACATCCTTAATTTTTAGCCCAAGTGTGAAATCTGACTGAGAAAGTTTGGATTTCCCACATTATTTGTTTTCTCTTAAACTGCAGTCTTCTGAACACATTCAGCCATCAGAAGCATGATACTGGGCTCCTAAATTATTTATTTGATGTACTTGATGGAATAAAAATAATTTTTAATGGTGATGAGCTGAACAATTTCTTTTTATGTAACATGATGTTTCCCATCCTTAGGTTATGGACACTTGGCACTTGTGAGACTCTCAAATACCTTTGCAGGGAGCTCTGTGGGAGAAATGTCGAGGATAAAGTCAACTCTGGAGAGCATGTGGACAGTACTTCAGTCTAGGCTTCTCTTTTGACTCAAACTGGAAATGTCTCTCTCTTTTAAGCGAGGAATGAGCCTTTATACTGAGAGTATCCCATATCTTGAGATTACCTGTGTATCTTCAGGCAAAGTTACTGAGTTCATCTGTGCCTTGATTTTCCACAGATAAAATGGAACTCTGTCTCAGTGTTTCCTGTGTGTGGCCCCTGCTGCATATCTTCTTACCCCAGAGGTAAAAACAGAGACCTGGAAGAGCTGCTTCTTGGTATATGTCTGGGAGGTTTGGCTCTAGATAAACTTTCAATTTTCTGTACATTTTGTAAAGAATTTTCTTTTCTAAATAATCAGTTTTAACAATTTCTTTTGAGAATATGATGCTATTGCAGAAAAGGGCAACAGTTTTCTCAGGTTAAACATGATGCCAGCCGTGGATCCCATTTGCATCAGTAAAGTCAAATCAATTCATTTCAGATTATGCAGGTTTAATTGGGATCAGACTCAGCCCTTCATAAGTAATCCTAATTGTGGCCTTTCGGTACCCAAAGGGAGCCTGTGAGAAGGATGGAGAGAGACTTCCCACAAGAGCATGGAGTGACAAGGCAAGGGGGAATGGCTTCAAACTGAGAGTAGGTTTGGATTTGATATAAGGGAGAAATTTTTTACTGTGAGGGTGCTGAGGCACAGGAACAAGTTTCCCAGAGAAGCTGTGGATGCCCCATCCTTGGAAGTGTTCAAGGACAGGCTGGGTGGCCCTCTGCACTACCTGGTCTAGTAAAAGGTGTTACTGCCTATGTAGGGAGGTTGGAACTAGATGATCTTTAAGGTCTCTTCTAACTCAGGCCATTCGATGATTTTGCGATTATATGACAATCCGTGTTCCTGAGGCTGAAAGTCACCTACATTTATGCATATTGGGTGCATCTTTCAGACAGAGAACTCGTACTGTGAGAGATATTTTGCTTCACTGAGCAGCATTTCACAAAATATTCCAACTGCCTCTTGTATTTTGCAGATGCAGTTTCCATTCTATTATCTTTTCTCCTACACATTATTCTAAGAGAGTTACACAAGGAGCAAAATCTCATCACAATGAAAAAACTACTTGTGATCAATATAATGTGTGTACTGATTAAGTTCCCTGTGGAGTCCTCAACTGCATGGCATTCCTCTGAACGCTAGATTTTGCCTGTATGTCTCTGATGTAGCCAAGATGTGTAAAAATTAATGTAAGCTGACAACTTGTTATTAGTTACACATCTGAAGAGTCTCAAGTGGATAGGCTGTTCCTCCCCAAGTCAGTTGTGACTGAGGCTTGCTAATTGACTCAAATCTTCCTGGTCTGTGTACTAGCATACTAAGGGGCAAATGGTGGCTAGAGCTAGAGATTTTGAGTCCTATCATGCCAAAAAAATTTTCATTAGAGCCACCTGCTATCATTTTATTTCCTCAAGCCCAAATCCTTATATAATAAGACATATTTCAGAGGCAGTCCCAGCACTCTGCTCTGTTCAGTGGCTGTCAGAGCTTTTGCTGTGAGCTGGAAGATGTGATTGCCAGCTTCCCGTGCAGGAAACAGGGCAGCCCACAGCTCTCCAGTGTCCAGAAAGAGATGGGGCACATCACTCTCCCACCAGCCATCAAGTGGACACAGAGGAGGGGCTGGGAGGAGGGAGAGAGAAACAGCCTGGGGGCAAGAGGTAGGAATGTGAAAAGGAGCAAAAAAAGGTAATTAGAGAGGGCATTGCTCAGGTGTGACCTAAGCCATATCCAGGGCACAGGAAACTCCAGGGAATCTGGTTGAGGTGGCTGAAAGCATGCTTGGGTGTTGTTCTGCTGCACCAGCTCCAGAAGGAGCCAGTCTTGTGTTGTTTGGACACACTGTGCAAGAATTTATATAGTTTTTACAAGCTATTTTGATTTAAGATCATTTTACTGTGATAATTTGAAAATGTATGACACTACATAGGAGGAAATACATATTTCATGCTACATTTAAGCATACAGCAAATTGAAATGAAAATAAATAAACCCAAAAATCTGTATTTCTGCGTAGCCAGCATAAAACATTTTTGATATTGTCATGGCAGTTTTATTGTTGCAGTTTTTTTCTGTTGGAATTTATTCACCTTTTGATACAGTCTTGGTAAATATCTGTTCTTTGGAGTATTTCCAAAAGAAAATTATTGTCTAGAAAATCTTTCAGTCACCTTTATTAAAGTTAGTCTCTGGTAACCACCATCAAACCATTATGGCTAAAATAAAACACATTCTCAGAGGAGTAAATATGAAGCTGTGAGGGATATGGAATAAAATTAAATATTTAATGATGATGATTGCATCTCTAACTCCTCAGGGAGAAAAAAAGCTCAGTAAAAGACCCATGTGTGGGAAGAAGTGGAGGGAAGGTGAATAAATAAACCAGAAGAAAAAAATGTAGGGCAATTATTTTGTATAAAGCAAGTCTTTTAATTACCATATTGAATTACGTGAATATATTTTTTTAATTATAATCAGAAATAGTAAATAAAATAAAAACAAGGCATAAAGAGAAAACATTTCCAGGAGCACTTGTATAGCATGGAACAGAAGTGGGAGCAGGTGCCCACAGTTTTTATATACAACTTCAAGCATAACACAGTTTAGTTTTAAGGACTGATGTTGGCTATGTATTTCCATGGGAATGCTTGTACCTGCAACATTGGAGTACTTGAGACATCCTTAAAAATGTATGGGGTTAAAATATTCCAATCTTTTCCTCTCACCATGGGCTAATTTTATACTCCTTTCCAGAAAATAAAAATACTTGGCAAGACCTGGTATTTTGAGCACAAGCAACAGCAATGGGCAAGTAACTTCTGGCCTGGAGCTGAAGAGCCACAAGGTTATATCTGTCTGTACATAGGTAATATTATCCATTAATGTTTAGTATGACAACCTGGGATAAAGTAAACCAAATTAGTCTCTGTATCCTTTCTTTAAAAGCACCAGATATTTTCCTAAGATTCTGATGATATCTGTGAAATTGAGAAATTTTTCTGTTTAACATTTGTCTTATTTTCTCTCTTGCAGACAAACTTTCAGTAAATTATACACTCAGTCCATGAAGACTGAGCCCATGCAGACTGACTGAGATTTCACAACAGGCTGAGTTACGTGCTCTGAGTGTGTAAACCTAGTGTGTAAAGCTAGAGTGACAGCTGCACAGTCAGTGATGTTCCTTTAGACTCAGGCTGGTTCAGCTGAGAACAGATTCCAACCAAACTGACATTTATGTGCACAGAAAATGTAGGTCTCCTTCCAAAGACCTGCCACTGCACATATGAGGGATGTGTGAGCATGAGGCAGAATTCCTGCAGGATTCCTCTGCATCACAGACTGTCAGGCATTCAAACAGTTAATTTATGACTACTTTCTGTGTCTACACTGTGATTCCATGAGTGGAGAACATATGGTTTACAAAATACTGTTTCCTCTGAGCCACATCACTGTACTTTCAGCTAAGGTCAAATTTTACAGATTCAGTATTACCCTTCTACAAAGTGTCTGCCTTACGCGTCTTGAGATCTGGGATTTAAAAATAAATCGGCTTAATTTAGCCCCTCAAAACATTTATCCGTTCAAAGAATGTAAGCCATGTGCACAGGATGGAGAGCAGTGTTTTGGGATGTGGTTATTTAGAAAGGATTTGAGGTTCATGGGAGAAAATCAATCATACTGAGCCATGAGAGACTGGTCATTGTCCAAAGCACTGTGCTGTCATAATCCCTACAATTTCAAATGGGAATCCAAAGTAGGAGCAGGAGGGTTGAGCCAAGAGTGTCCACATCTGTCCACTCATTGAGAGGGGTGTCAAGAAACTCAGAAGAATTCAATTGAGAATAACACTACAGACTATAGAAGAGAGGGAAGGAAGGGGGGAAAATCATTTAAGAAAATCTGTTTCCAGCAGCTTAGTGTGCTTAATTAAATGAAACCAGGATTAGAAATGTCATGAGCACAACTCAGAGAAGAATTTATTCCACCTGGTCTTAGCTGATCTAGTGGCACCTAGTGTAAGTCCCCTCTTCCAGGCCTTGTGAGTAACTGAAGGAAAGTGTCAGCACCCCAGGATGCTTTTCCTCCAGCAGAAAACAAATGTCCTAAACAACCTGGATAAATCATTATCTGTCTCCATGGGCTACGAGGGGAAAGTAAATGATTTATTCAGACTAGACACCTGATATGGAGACAAGTGAATTAAAAAGAGATAAATCCTCACATACACTGCATAGGAGCAGAGCTATGTGGTAGCTTACTGGAGCAGGCCAGGGTTTTATGATATCTATCAGCTGAAAGTTGAAGGTAGACTAATTCAAGCTATAAATAAAGCAAAGGGCTTTAAAAACAGTATAAGTACAAATATCAGTTGTATTGATTTACTAGAAAATGCAACAGATTCCTCATGACTGATCATTTTAAACACAAGATTTGTTGGTTATTTCCATAAAATGCTTTAGCTCAAAAATTTAATTTCATAAAAGTCTCTCATTAGTTTAGTAGTGAGATTCAACTTCCTTGTTAGGAATCTAAACATAATTCAATTACAGCTCAAATCAGCATCTCAGGCTGAGGTGCTTTCCTTAAAAAAAATAAGCACCTTCAGAGGGTACTGTGTTCAATCCTAAAAACAGGGCAGAGAAATTGTTTACCAGAGGCACCTGTTTCATTGCACTGTTTCTAAAGTGTGTGCTGGCCATTTCACATTGATATGGGACATTGAACTTCGATCTAGGTGAGATGGTTTTCATACTGGATGGTTTCTCCTGGTCTGACAGCTCATGAAACTCTGACCAAAGCAATGGGCAGTGCTTATCCAGTCATAGTTTGTACACATTTCTTCTAACTCATCCAGATCTTGTCATAAAACACCACAGAAGTCCCTCAATTTCCTCTACATGTATAACTGTCTTTCAGTGCTCTTATATTTATATGTTGACTATTAAAATACAATTCTGTTCAGTTACATGACCATGTGGGAACAACAACATTTTATTAATTTATTTGATTCCAATGCCCATTGTCCCTCTAAGAGAGATTAGCTTATTTCCAATTATTTTTATGGCAAATAGAAAAAACCAAGCTATTCCCAGTTTTCTTCTCTAAAAAGTCCAGTAAAGCAGGATAAGTAGGACACTTTTATTAATGCATTCTCAGCTGCAGGAGTTCATTTGAAGAATCACCAGGCCTCTGTCATAATAGCATAAGGACAAAATAATGTTTATATATTCCCAGCCCACCATTAGAAAAGTATTATTTCCATTTCTATCCTGAATAATTTGAGAAGGACATGTGGAAACAATGGTCTTCCTATCCTAGGCCTTGTCCTCTACTGTTCAGCCCTTTGTTTAGAGGGAATCTAAAATGCCACTGCACGGTTATATCTCACCTTAATGCATTCAGAAAAAATTTCCCTCTCCATGTAGGTTTCACAGACATGTTTGGAGGCACAAAACAACCTCAAAATGCCATCTTGTACAAAAAAAAGGCACTTATAGCAGATGTTTCTTCTGACTCTTGACTGATAAGAATATGACTCTTACTGAAGTTTCCAGATTGCCCTTCATCTTCATTAAAGGCAAAAGTGGTTTCAGAGTTCTCCTCCTTGCAGGCTTTGATTTCATGCATTGAATCATTTGCAAAGGTAATGGTGAAAAGCTGCAGACTATCCCCCAGGATCAGCACCACTCTGTCTTTCCTGCAGAGAGCCTCTGAGAGAAGGATTGTGTTTTGCAAAGAGAAGAAGCAGTCTGTGCAGAAGAACTACATTTATCCCTCTGCTAAAGTGCTTTATGCATCTGCAGTGCTGGGACCAGATTCACTTCTGCTTGCCAATTTTTCAAAAGAAAAGCCTTGGCTTTCCCAGATTAGTGGTGGAATATGTTTCAGCAAATCATCCAGACAAGCAGATCAGATACGCTTCCATCTGTACTGAGCCTGGACATAAACCTTAAAAAAATCCCCCTTCACAAAAACCTGTGACAAATTATAGCATTCGGCCACCATTGAGACAAGAAACCCTAAATATGGGAAGAATGAAGAATGGGGTCAAATGTACCCTGAGAAAATCAGTGATAAGCATCACAAATTTGTGAGCAGATCAACACATGGGTTGAGGGCACCATGTCTTTGGGGCCATAGGATGCTTGTGGTCTGTGGAACAACTTGCAGCAACGAGGCCATGTAAATTGACTCTGCTGGCCCTATTTCCTGATGGGGGCACTGGCAGGTTCCAAAATGCAGGAGCTGAGCAATAAAGAAGAAGAGAAGCATACCTTCAGTGAAGTTCAGCAGAAAACCCCAGCCATCTCTTTAGCTGGTGTCTGCATCTGAACTGGTTATCTAGATTTCCATGATAGCTGGTGAACAGAAGCATTTGTCTGATATGAGTTACTTGCCCCACATGGCTCTGCTGAATGTGAAGCTCATCCCAATCACTAGCTCAGGCACGGACTCCTGTGAAATCTATCCCAGAAAAATTGTCTGACAGTGCAAAGCCACCGGGGCACAAAATTACCTGCGACAGAAGCATCAGGCCCATCTTTTATTCTGTGTACACAATTGTGGCTGAGACATGCTGTGTGGCCTCTTCACACATGGTGGAGAAGCTTTAATCCTACTCAACAGATATACCTCCCTGATTCGAGGCTTGTCCACAGGATCAGACTTCGGCACTGAACTTTTATGGGGGTACATTCAGTCATGATCATACAATCCTGGAGGGAAATGTTTACAATAAAAACCACAGATGTTCTTCACAAAATATGGTTTCATCCACAACATATTACAAAAATATACAAGGTCTTTAAACTGCAGAAAAGCTTAGGTATCTCAGAGCCACTGAAGGAAAGCTGTCATGGTGGAGGATATTCCAAACTGTATAACATGTGAAGCCTCCACATTTGCCTAAACTTGACATTTCTGCTTGTTTTCTTTGCTTTCTTTTGCACAAAGCAGGCAGCTGACAAAAATGTCAGTTCCTTTCAGTTGCTGTGAGAGTCTGGGGAAATACATGCATGTAGAACTGGTTTACTCTTCCCTAAATTACAACAATAACATTATATTCTTTTGTGTGTGTGAAAAAGAATTAATCCATCAAGAGAAAGATCAGAAGGGGACAAACTTCTTAGAAGCACAAAATCCTGCATTTGGGTAATCTCAAAGCCGAGTGTATCTGAAGCAATTCTCCAGAAGAACAGAATCAAATGAAGAAGAATAAAGTGTTATTGGCTCAAGAAGTCTTATCTATGAGTAATATGAAACTTGCTTTTAAACAAGTACTATAAAATCCATGGTGCCTTTCTTTCAAGGAAAGTAACAGGAAACTATTTCATGTTTTTAAGTGAAATTCACACATTAGGCAAATTATTTCCACTGTAGTGGTCCAATAATCTTGGTTTTAGTTGACTTCTATTCTTTATCCTAGCTTCAAATAACAGAAGACTCACTCCACTGTAAAGTACTGATATTGGCTACATTACTATGACATGTACTATAGCTGTGGCTCACCTTTGCATAACACGACATAAATGCACTCCCTACCAGCACTGGATTTGTCAGGGAATTAGAATAGGCAAGGGATGATGTGAGCAGCTACTGGAAGCCTGCCACTGTGAGTAGTCACAAGTCCTTGTCACAGTCACTTGCAGGGCTGATCTTGGGCTGTGTTGTGGTTTAGGAGCAGCACTCCCTATTTCAGTTCCCCCCTGCAAGGAGTCTCTCCTAAATCAGATGCCGATCCCTGCTTCCCTCCCCTCTCCAGTGGGAGACACAAATGGCAGAGATTATGGGCTGAGATAAGAAGAATTTACTGGAAACAGCAATGAGATAAGAAAACTAACAGTGACAGCAACAATACTAATAGCAGCAGTGTACAAAGAGTGGGCAATTACAAGCAGAATGCTCACCAAGCTGACACGATGAACAGTGGTAGATTGGCCCTACATCCACCACGTTTTCCCATGACTGAAAATGGTGCCCCTTCCTCTCAGAAGTGAGAGTTTCCCCCGACCCAGATAAGATGTAAGATGGGGTGACAGGATGTATTGGCCACGCCCATATGTCTCCAAGCTACCCTCGCACAGCTACAGGGAAATTAACCCTGTCCTTGGCTGGAACTAGAACAGCCTACAATCCATTTTTAGAAACACATAGTTCCTAGAACACAGCCTCTGGGTGTTCAGCAGCAGAAATGTGGGAAATGCTGCAGGTTTCAATATTGCCTGCAAGACCACCATTCTCAGTGGACCATAGCAAAGGAGGATGGAGGGCCCAGAGACACCACTGAAGAAAGCCAGTGCACCTCCCTTTTTACTGCAGATCCCTCTGATTTCAGGAGAAACACTCCTAGTTGCTGGAAGAAGTAGTCAGCCCTTCTTTCCTCATCTATGGCTCTGGAGGAAACAGCAGGTGCATCTCCAGAACCCTCAAAGACTGGCAGAGGAGCAGCTGGAAGAGCAGCCCATGGCATGCTTAGCTGCCCAGAAGGTTCTTCTCATGCACTCCAGGGTACTCTCTTAACAGTGGTTGGGGGACACAAATATGGATTTTAGAATGGCCACAGGTTAACACTTAGAGGAAACACTGATTTCCACTCCATGTTTATTCTTGGGGTACAATTCCTTTCTTTCCTAGTTATTTCTGCTTCTCACACTTTTCATGGTCCCTACAGAAATGTTTTCTGGCTCTGCAATACTGTCAGTAGGCAGGGTCACCCCACTCGTTGTACTTGTGTTGTCATTTTTTCTAGCACAGATAGAAAGTCGGCAATGTCACAGGATTTGCATACAGCTTGCTCTTCAAGCTTAGCCTTTAATAGAATAACAAAATGACTGACATACAAGAACTGATCAGAGGGAACAGGAAAATATAACCAGCAAATGCACAGGCACTCACTGCAATTTGATAGAGGCCAAAAATCACAGTGCGGTGCCAAGTTCATATGATTCACAGCTAATTCAATGACACCTCTTACCCACAGGCAAGTTACAAACACACCACAAGAATTCCCTGCTATTTCTACTCTCCAATATCTGTTTAATACTCCAGCTACACAGCATTTAAATGGGTTTTAAATAGCCTCCCCATTCTCAAAGCAAGGATTTTCAGCCTTCCCATGCCTTAAACTAAAGTAATTGAATTGTAACATCTCTCATAGTCTCAGCACATCCTGTTTGTCCTGCTACAAAGACAGCAAGGAACACCATGAGCTCATTAATTCTCTTTCCAACTCTCAACCAAAAGAACAATCGCTAAGAAGAAGCAACCAGCAACATACTCTCTTGATGCACAGAGCCTATTGCTGGTCTAGTGCTGGTGAGATGTTGTTTCCTAGGAGCTGAGCACCTGCTGGTACACCAGAATTTTCTAAGTGTCGTTTTTTAGTAGCTCCCGAATGACTCCTATCACAAATATTCACTCAATCAAGCCATTAGATTCTGAAACAAGATTAGCATTTTGTCTATGTAGTACTAGACTTAGTGTTGAGAGGTTTTTAAACAAGCATTTTCAATTTCACTGCAGCTAGCAATGTCTGCCACTGTTATGGCCAGTAATATGTTTTGACTACCATGGCTCATTTGCAGCAACCTTAAGTTCAGAACTGAAATACAAAGCAGGAAAACAGCAAATATTTTGAATGAATTCTTGGATTCTAGGTCATCATTTTCATGTTTCCTCCAGTCACTGATAAATGACCATTCCTCAGTTCCAAACAAAGGCTCATATCTTTTCTTTTATACTGCTTGCTTCTTTTAACATTAAATGTGTTTCAGCTATAACTCTGTCACTTTAGACACCATGGACATGTCTATATAATCGCCACACATCTCAACCCGGTGTCCCCTATATCCTATTGACCCCAGAAGAAGGGCAAGCAGCCATATCTGTGCAGAGGGACAGTATAGACTGTGAATGTGGGAGACTGTAAGCAGGTAAGATAATGACACACTTCTGTGATTCTTCAGGAATTATTTCTTCATTATTTAATATTGTTATCTGAATGATTTAAATGTTAGCCATGGCTGTCACTAACTTGCTGTTGCCTTATCTCTCTTTGCTACAGTACCAAGACAAAGATTTGCCTCATCTAATTTACATGTTCATCACACAGTCTAAGCTAATCAGTTGGGATTTTCCATAACCAGTGAAGTATATCTAAAATACATATCTAAGTATCTTTGAAAAACTTGCTCTGTGATGGTGTCTGTTTCTCTCCTCTTATATGAAAGATGCTAAATGACTGTCTTTGATAGTCTAGTTCCCCTGTGTGTTCCTAATTTAGCTTTGACAGCTAGAGTTAGGCAAGACAGATTCCATATTAAATTGCCTTTTCGTCTAACATTCAGTTACCTATTATAATTAGCATATGTAATATAAGTTCTTCCTAATTTCCTCCTAAAACTATTTACTTTAAGCCATGGGTTGCTTGGTTAATTCATACATCAGAACTGGTCTTTCAGAGCTGTGCCACTTTAGTGAAACAATGGAAATTAAGAACAATGTGATTCTAAGGGCAAAAATGTGCATTAGCTAACTTTGCACAAGAAGGCCAAGTGAAAATACAGGGTAAACACCCATTCAGAAAAATTATTCCAAAGGTGACCACCATCAGCCAAACTCCCCATTCTCCCTCATTCAGCTCCTCTCACCAATCACATGACTTCAGAATACAATTATGTAAGAAATGTTTTCACAGTATATTTATTTCTAGGATCCCTTTATTACAAGGATTTGTTGCCTCTTGTCTAATGCTTCAAGTTTCATCACTGAGTAGAACACAGAGTATTTGTAGCTATGCAGGTAGCAAGGATCCCTGCTAGATCCATCTTGTATTAACCCTGCAACAAAAAAGGGTTGAAGAGCACCCCAAACCAGTCCAGCCCCAGTCTTCACTCCAGGCAACTAAGGGGAGAAGATCAACAGCAAGTCAAGCAAAACACATAGATGACCTGTGGACACAGTACATTTAACAGGAATTTTGCATTTCTCTGTAGTTCTATCCAGGACAATTTTACTCCTATCTTGACTCAAACTGAACATGAATGCAATTGTTTTTAAATATCACCGTTGCGTTACTTGAAGGGACACAGTAGTAAAAACAGATTAAGACTGTCCTGGGTCTAGAAGATATGGGGTGATTAGGTCCTCTGGTCTTTCTGCAAGACCTTACCCAGCATTATAAATATACAATTCCTGTTGTAAATAGCAAAGTTAAACACCTTCTTTGCAAACTCTGCAGCAGCTGGACCATGGAAAGGTCAACCATGTGTGCAGAGGGTCTTACTCTGAAAGGTCATGAGAGATGCAAATAACAACGATCTTTAGCGTGGTCCACACCATTTCTCCCTCTGGAAAATGCACACTAAGTCCCTGTGGTCAAACCTCTCCCCATCCTCCCTGTGTGCAGAGAGGGTCAAAGGGTCAGTGCTCTTCGCTAGTGGCTCTGCTAAGGGCAGTGCTCCAAGAGGTGTCCCCTGCCAGTACAGGCAGAGAGCACAGCTGGGTCACATTGGGTCCACAAGTACATTACAGACATGACCAGTCTATCTTTCTTAATGTTTTTCTGGGTTTTAATATTTTTTTCTTTTTATTTTTTGTAATTCAATATGTGCATACTACCTACATTCACCAAGGCTCTGAAATACAAAAATGTTCATACACATATGGAAAGATAGGGTGTTTACACTTATTGTACTTTATCTCATGCTCTGTAGTTAATCGTGCCTCAGATTAAACCCCTTAAAATCTAACGTGAGTTTAAGAATAAAAATAATAAACTCATAGGTAACTATTCCAGGATTAAGACCCAACTCGTTGATGGCCATTGATCGTATTTTTTCAGACATGGGGGAATAGCCATAGCATTGCACATTAACCTATAAATAACAAAGTGGTAGAACCAAAACAAATTTAAAATATTTTCTAAACAGTATTGTAATTGGTGGGTTCTAGGAAATTTCACTTTGCTCTTAAGAAAACATCATACCTTTAAGAGTTCAGTTCCTTACCTTTTAAAGAGTTCAGTTCTTATTCCATGCATCTTAATCTATTTCTTTGCTCCAAGAGAGGTCTATCAGGCCAGGTCAAAGCACCCTTTAGAAAAGCTGAACCTCAGTGAAGCAGAGCAGGGACCACCCATGCAAACTCCACTGCTGGTGGGAATGAGCAAGTCAGGCACCTGCATCATCAAGTGACACAGCTCTTAACTGATGGGAGAGATTGTCAAAAGTCCTGAGCAGGAAAAGGTAACATCTAGTAAGGTCTTCTCTTACTGACAGCACTCTTTCATGTTTGTTTTACTAGAAATACTTAGTAAGAGAAAATGCATTTGAAAGCTGCTGATGCTTTCTATTTCTATTTAATGCCTCTCAGTCTCCTTTTCTACTGAGCCAAGTGTCTGTGCACCTTTGTGAAGATTAATCTCTATATGCATAATTGAGAACTGATTTACATTTTAAGGTAGACAGAACTAAATAAATTATCTAGGTGTATATTGTATAATAGTATACATAAAATAAGCTGGAATGGTTGCACTGAATCACAGAACATTCTAGAAATAGACAAAAATCAGACCCACCTGCAAAATTAAAGAACATCACCAATAAAACAAGGTGGCAGAGAAACACATTTGTATAAAATTTGTTTAAATGCTAGCAAGCAACAGTGTACAATAGACAAATTTAGCATTTTGCCGATGAGATTTTTCAAATTAGCTGTTGATTTATTCCCTACAGCATGGTGCTTGGGAGGTTGGAAGAAAAAGTCCTTTATTCTCTGAGGGTTATTTCCAGCATCCTCTCTACCCAGAGGCTGAGCAGAAGGCAGCTGAACTGGAGGCGACCCTTTGCCCTTCTCTCCCAGCAATCTCTCAGGCTGCTGCCCCAGCACCTTGGGCTGCATGCACAGGGGTGGTGGTGAGCACCAGGTGTGGAGCTCAGCTGTGGCTCTCCTTTAAGTTTCATCCCACTGCCAGCTGGTGACAGAAGAGCCATTTGTCCTTATGGCCCACGCTCAGCCAACAAACACACAGCCACCACACATAGCACATTAATCAGCTGGACAGGCATTTTAATTTCATTATGCCAGAGGGAGAGAAACCCATGTTCTTTCTATGAACTCTTCTCAGCAGCAGAGAGAGCCACCCCACATGCAATCACTCCCAGACAATTTTTTTTTTTATTAAGGCACTCAGAGATAAACAACTTTGCTATTAGTGCAGTGCAATGAAAATAAAATCCATGGCAGATGGTTGCTAGTGAGTCTTGCTCAGACGCTTCAGATAAAAAAGGAATGGCAGAGAGGCACAAATGTAAAACAGAAACTGGTGGAAATTAACGATGTTATAAATTTACCACTCTCTTAGAGGCTGCTTTAACCATGGGAAAGTCAGGATAACTGCAGGTTTACCCCTTTCTGCTTCTTCCACCCTGAAAATTTTGTTTAAATCAATTTTACATACAAAATATACTTTTTACTTAAGCAAAAAAGTTTGAATATAGAAGTCTAGAAACATGGAATAAAAGTATAATATAATATGCCTCCTGCACAGAAAAGGAAATAGAGAAAAGTTTTTTATTATTATTGTTAGAGCTTATTGCGGAGTTGTAGAATTATTGCAAGAGATAATTATTGTCATCTTAAATGCTAGAGACGAGTTTTAGAGTCATGTTTTTGGACAGGTATTTTAAGCAAGAGGTGTGAAATTGGAGCAGAATGGAAAAATAACTATTTTTGCAAGTATCTCACACAAAGACAGACTAGTTCCATTGATATCTTTTACTGATTTCTTTTATATTTAATTGAAAACAAAAGCCATTTACCTCTGTTATAAGGACTTCATGAAAGACACACAAGAATATATGATCTAATATTCATGTGTGTGCCCATGCACATTTAAGTGCCGAGTGTATTTCAGAATTTTACTATCAGCTGTCTCAATATTCCCACAAGTAATGGTCAGCCCAGCCAAAAGCTGCCTGCTATGGAAATTGTAAGGAGTTCCAGGCTAACAGCATGCTGTGTAAAAACATATTTTCTTTTATCAGCTTTAAAATGGATTTTCTTCAATTCTACAGTAAGTTGTCTTGTTCTTCTACTATGAAGATGAATAGAAGTGCTATTTTTGTACCACATGTTATATAATTGTGTCAAATATCTTCATTAAACTAGATCAGTCCTACTCTTTTCAGAATCTACTACCTTCATTTTTGGTTTTAATTGCATCTGTCAAATAAATTTCTAGATATTGATCAAAGATCTCTTAGAGCAGCTTTTCTTCCTGTAACTCCAGGGCCCAGCACTGAGGAAAGAAAAAGCACATAGCAAGATTTAGAAGTATTGCTCCTTCGTTCCCCTCTTCATCACCCCCTCTAGCTTTGTGGTGGGGAAATCCCAGCAAAATACCCTAGTTACTCCACTGACTTACTTTTTTATGAGAACACAGCGAGATTTGGAGAGATCTTCCTTTCATCATGGCCGTCTGACATCTGTGCAGTGCCATCCCCCATGGGGATGCCATCAGCCTGAGGCCGTGGCAGTGAACATCATGACCCACTTCCAGCTGCAGACCCCTGCCCACCATGGAAAAGGGGTGGGGCAAGATGAGGATGTATGGCAAAAAAAATTATGGCAGAAATTTGCCACAAATGGTGTAATCATATGTCAATGATAAAAAGGTTAATGATAAAACAACGAATGAGAATGCAAGACAGATAATTAGGTGTACAAAAATAGACAAGATCAATACTGTGAAAAGTAAAAAAAAAAAAAACATTTACAGAGACCTGCTTGTTTCTCACAAAGCACTGCATTCTTACCATCACTTCTTCATTAAAATTTATCCAGGTAATATAGATACCCAGACCAGCTTCAAACTACATACTATGCTGTGCAGCTACTCCTTGTTTTGAGGACTCAACATGAAGAACATCAGAGCACAGTCAAAGCCACTGAAACAGGGTCTCTGCTGGCTGAGTGTCCACTCCAGTCAAATAAAGAGCAGGAGTGACTGCAAGTCCCCACTGCACCAAAAGGTACAAGTTTAATTCCCCAAACCAGAATGACGCTCTAGATGGAAGAAAAGTGATGGGAAAAAAATACATATCTTTCAGGAAGACTTTTCTATAAGTTGATTTTCTTTCATAAAATTTGGGTGCAGTTTTCCCTCCCAGTGCTACCCCAAGTCCTGTGAAAGCTGGAAAAGATGGCTGACTCTGTCCTTCCTCTATCACTGATGTTTTCCTTCTATCAGGGCATTTTCTTTTTGACCACTACTAAAACAAATGAAGAAAATTAAACCAAAACCTCAAGGTAAAATTTTTAGCCACCTTACTGGGGAAAGTTAGTGAACCACTTCTGGTTTTCCCTCAAAGAAAACAGGACTTTTTATGCTACAGCTCTATCAGTGAATCATTACTACTTCACCTTTGATTACGTTACCCTCAAAACCAGCTCAACTGCTCTTCTACCAAATGCTTGAATACTAGCAGGGGTTTGTGATGAAATTTTCTGTGCCTTTTCCCCTTCTCAGTTGTTAGTCTGAGTGTAGCATCTTTTGGTCTTCATGACGATCTGGAATGCTACCACCTAACAAGATCAGCTAAGAAAATAGTCTATTTTTCTTTTTTAACTCATTAGTAACAACAAAATTTAGTATTTCCTGGTCAGACTGAAAACTGAAACATTTTGAAAATATTTCTAAATCAAGGAGTAGAATTATTTGCAGCTGAACAGGATTTTTTTTTAATACAGAAATATCATAAGTCAATGTGCTTTCAGTGCTGTCCATTTAAAACAATGTAGTGATTTTATGAAATCTAAGGAGAAGAAATAATTTCAGTTTAGAAAGTAAAGCATTTTACTTTGAAAAATGTTGAAATTAACCATTGTGACAAATGGTTTTGATTATTGTTTCAAATCTGCAAAATAACAAAAGCTCACAAAATATCTCAGCATCTTTTTACTTTCACTTTTTTTCCCAAGCCATTTTTCTACATTTTTTGTTCAAAACATGCCCTATAATTCTGTTTTTATATTCTTGTTCATATAAATCCTTATTCTTTCAGACCTACTCATTGCTGATCTCTTTTACCCTCTGGCTATTGAGGGAAAAAGAGAGTAGATATGAATGCCTAATAAAAAGTACAGGCTTAATACCTTTATAAAAAAAAATAATTAAATCTGTTTTCTAATGTTCACCCATCTCTGGTCTTTGTAAAACAGTGATAAAGGAAATCAAAATTAAGCTGATGATCATCCCAAATATGGCTTAATCAGCTGCTGCAGGCGAGGTGGTCATGGTTTGAAAAGTCCACGGTCTGTGACAGGAGCTTCCTGGACTTTTTCTGTTCTATGATAAACATTTTTCCCAATGTCTCATTTGTCAAACTGCTGAAAAATGATATTCTGCTTTTTTTTTTTCTGAAGTTATAAATGTATTACAATTGATATTCTGCCAGAGAGAACTTTAAACCCATACATCTTAAATATGGCTCAAACCCCTAACCTTTCTCAAATAATTTTTCTCTCTTGAGCTGTCAAGTCTATTTGTCTTTTGCATTCATTGGTGATCTTGCACCTTTGTTGTTGGGGCTCATAACAATGGGTCAAAGCAGACAAGTTCTGCTTAAAACTCAGTTCTTCTGCCAGAAGCTAGTACCATTGCCATACCCACAGACAGGAGTATGGCAATGGTGCAGGTGCAGCCCATGTGCTCGGTATCATGAGAAATGCAAACTTCACAAACTGCCTTAGGGGCCTTGTCAATTCCCAGAAACTGCATTTCCCAAAGAGCCTGGGAATAACACTGTAGTCTCCACAGAATGGACTTGGAAGATGATTTCAAAGAGCACAGCAAGGCATAATCAAGGACATCTGAAACAGGTCTGTAAAAGCAAATGCCTGCATTAGAACATTTTAATTTCTAATTCTGTACCTTGTTACAACAGTGATATCTTATTAAAATCAATGGAGTTTTACAAAAGAATTAGACTACAACATTTTGAGTAAAATAGTTCATACTTCAGTAATATGTGAGAGAGATTGAAAGCATGAGTACATTTCTGAACATATAAATGTGCACTCTACTTTTAACAGACGACACTTTGCATTTAAATTATTTTATCCACTTCAGTACTTTTGGCCTGATTCTTCTTTTATCTGTTTTTATTCAGTGAGTTCACTTCAATAAAAATACAGATTAGGTGGCACTGAAAAGTATTGTGAATTTCTATTCATTTTGCAGAATTTTAATGTCAGAATATACCTTATATTACTTCTCAAGGTGTTCTCAAAGTGAAATGAGTGAGAAAAAAAATTTGCAGAGACTTTTATAAGAGCACACTCTTGTTCCTTGTTATTCCCCATAGCAGCAACTTTTTTTTGTGATTGCAAATTCTTACCAGTTTTCTTGGTTTATTGTTTCTAGCCCTATTATGTTTACAGAAGCTACAGATTTCATTAACTCAGCATATAAGGCTTATCTCTTCTTATTTTTTAAGTTGTCTCTGGGCAAATAGTGCTGTTCCTGGGGAAAGTTGAATTGCTTATATTGAATTTAGTGCATCCATAACTCCTTCAGCTTAGTATTGTAACAAATACAGAAGTTAAATCCATCTTTCAAGGTCTTTACTGCCTGACCAGGCTAGGAGAGGGCATGATGTGGAGTAATTTCTCCCCTACTCTTTTTCCTGTTTTAACTAGTATTTATCCATTTGCTTTCTGCTGCTTTCTTCAGGCAGATCATGGTGGTTGAAGGCAAAGGTTTAACTGGTGCTCTGAGGTAGCAAAGAAAATGCCTCAAGTGGTGCCAGTGCAGTCTCTGCTCCCTTCAGGGCTGAGAAGGGCATGACTTTGGGGCATTACAGTGCTTTGTGAACTTGGTTAACCTCAGTGCATCCTCTGGGTGAGTGCATTTCAGCTATGCTGCAGGTGCCGATGACGCCCTCAGGGACAGGAGCTTTCCTGAGCTCTGGGAACACAGCTGAGTGCCTGGAGCAGGAGGCAGCTCTCCCAGTGCTCCTCCATGCAGGGAGTTGTCAAAGAATCTCAGTTGTAAACCTGCAGTGAACCGCTGTCCCAAAGTTCAGGCATTGCCTGACGAGGCAGGAAGCCCCGTGACACCAGGGACTAGACACCCTGTGTCCATCTTTGCTCATGGGGAGCACTGGTTTCATTGAGGTACATACTGATTGACCTAAACACTGCTTTCAGTCTTGCTAAAATGTTCCAAAAGCCTCAAAGTGCATTTGCAAGATCATTTTCTTCAGTACATGCCACACATCACATCAGGGCTCTTTTTAAGAGTCAGCCTGAGAGTGCCCCGTAGTTCATTTGGCAGCACTCAGACAAGGCTAGGATTCAAAGTTCCCCGTGACTTTTTCCTGTGTTTTTAGTGAAGAAATTTGGGCAGAATTGAAGGATTTGTTCAGCCTGGAGAAGAAAAGGCTGAGGAGGGAATTGCAGCAGTCTTGCAAACTCTGCTCAGTAATCAGTGGGGCAAAGAGACACATTAATGGGATTTTAGGGCCAACAGTTGCTGAAGTTTCACTTAGCAAACTTGATTTCACTTAGATATCAAGGAGCTCTTTCTAATAGTAAGGGTCATTCATGACTGGAAACATTGCCAGTAATGATTTAGGGACATTTAACTCCACCTAGGGATAAAGAGACAGACTACACAGCCTCTGAAGATCCTATTTTACTATTAATTCATTTAGATTAGGCATTATGGCTTTTAACATACAGGGCTTCAGTCTGGATGTATGTTTCGTCCATTCTGGTCTTTGACTCTATTTCACTGTGGAAATGAAGAAATCTCTTTCTCAGTCTGTAATTTGACATAAAGCCTTTTTCAGGAGCTCAAGCCTGCATATAAACTAAGTATCACAGAGCCTGCTCAGCCACAACCTGTCCTGGCTGCTGTCGAACTGCAGAAACTGTGGCAGAGGCTTGAGATGGTCTAGTGCAACCCCCCTGCTCAGGCTGGGTCATCTTGACAAGGCTGTCCAGGATCATGTTCAGATGGATTTGGAATATCATGGAATCAATTAGGCTGGAAGAGACCCCTGAGATCTGGGAGACCTGGGAGAAGAGGCCAACCCCCAGCTGGCTACCCCCTCATTTCAGGGAGTTGTAGAGAGTGATAAAGTCACCCCTGAGCCCCCTGCCAGGGGGGAGGTGTTCTTCCCCTGACATCTGGCCCGGCTGTGTTCCTTGTTTCAGTGTCCCATGTCCCGAAAAGATGAAATGAGGCTTCTTTCTGCTGTTTCAAAGCTTGTTTATTTCTGGTTCTTATCAGAGTTTCAGAGGCACAGACTGTGCTGTGACCTCCAGGAACACGAGGACAGAATGGCCAATGGCTACCAGAAGCAGGTAGCTTTTATATCTATTACCAACCAGTTAGAAAACTTTACTTATCTTATTTTGTTCCCAAAACCAGTGAATATCAACCTTATTGATATGTCTCCTTTACACTGAATTCTATCTACCAATTAACAAGTCACAGGAACTCATGTCAGAGGGAAAAAGGAAGAGAAGGAGAAGAGAGAAGAAGATGATGAAGAAGCAGCCAACACCCTAAAATCTCCATGTTGGCTCCATATAACGTATATATAGCAAAACCTAAAAACTACAACTACACATTCTGTGGTACACTAAACAACCATCTCCTCATTACTTTGGTGCTCTCAGTTCATCCAGAAGTGGAGGTAAATGCTCCCACAAGCTTGGTTTGCAGGCCAAGCCGTTTTTGTGAAGCTCTGAAGGTAAAGCAAACAACCAGAGGAGCAGGAAAAGTTCCCAAGCTTTTCCTCACTCCAACACCCCCTTTCTCCAGACTAATAAAGAATGGATGCTCCACAACCTCTCTGGGCAACCTGTGCCAGAGTTCCTGGCACAGGAACCTTCCCTGTAGAAAGGTGTTTTCCTTTGTTCTGAGGGAGTCTCCTGTATTTCAGTTTGTACCTACTGCCTCTGGTCCTGTCACTGAGGACCTCTGAGATTAGCCAGGATGCTTATTCTTGTTCATCAGATATTTATAGGCATTGATGAGATCCCTCTGGAGCCATCTTATCTTTAGGTTTAGCAATCTCAGCTCTTGGACGCTCCTGTGTCAGATACTCCCATCCCTTCGTGCTCCTTTGCTCAACTTGGCTCCCCTACATCCCTGTTTCTCTTTTACCTGAGATCCCAGTACTGGACCCAGCATTCCAGGTGTTTCTCACCAGTGCTAGAGACAGTGACAATGAGAGAAATAATAAAAAGAAACATAAACTGGATCTGAAATTCGAGGAGAGGGTAATTTATTTGAGGCTGCCATGAATGTCCTGCTAACTGCATGGGGTCAGTGAACAAGATTTAGCTGTGATGATGTCATATTTCTAAAGTTGGCAGAATATGTTATTATTCATTAGCCAAAAGGATGGTGAGATAAATTCTATTTCAGAAAATTTTCTTTTTTTCTGAGAATGCAAATCTCTTTTTTTTTTTTAATTAAATTAACTTCCGGTTTTTTCCTAAACTTCTCAGCAGCATTAATAAAAACAAAAACAACTCAACAGATGACCATTGCTTGAAAGGAATTCTTGCTCCTCATTCAATATTGAAAGAACCATACAATCAGCCACTAAACTGCAGTATCTTGCCCAGAGATATTTTATACTGCGTATAATACCTCACTACAAGACCACCTTCCTCTTCCCCATCCAATTAACACACTAGAGTGTGTCCACAGAGCTTTTTTAGGCATTTTTAAACCACTTACAATTGAAATGACACAATAAATGATGAGAGCTGATTGCAAAAGAATACAGAACAGTTCCTAATGAACAGGAAGATTATCCTGAAAGCATATAAAGGCTTACAACAAGACATTTAGACAATCCCTTTTTTAAATTAGTCAGGAATGTTTAATTTTCTCACAAGGATAAAACATTCTTCATTCTGTCAACCCAACAAATAAGTTGTAAAAATAATCTATATTCTGTCATCCTATTTGGCCCTGTCCCAAAACACAAGGGTTTTAAGAAGAAAGGTACTTGGAACTAACACGTCTGTTATGAACATCCCTCAAGACCCAAAATATGCTTATGGAAGGAATTAAAATACTATACAGAATTTTATAATTCCATTTATGGCCTCTTAAATAAAATAAAAAATAAAATTCGAATTACTGCAAATTTGAACCACTCCTTGATAGAAAGCTTTTTCATTTTAAGAATAGAACATTCATTCATAACACAAGCAAAACATCTGCAGTAGGAGACCAAAAAAGAAAGAAAAGCCTGGGTTAATCTACACCCTGAAGAATGATGATGTATTTTAAATTATTTACCAGAGCCCTCTTTCTCCATCCTTCCATCGGATGTCACGCTCCTCCCATGCCATGTCCCAAGTAAGGCTGCGGTGCAAAGCATTCTCTTCACTCCCAGAGGGTTGCTAGCAGGTGGGGTTGAGAAAGGCCCCAACATGCCACCCATGAAGGTGCTCAGGACACAGAAGTGTGTTGCCCATGAGCCAAAGCCCTTTGGTGAGGCTTTCCTCAAGCAGAAGCTTGGCTACACCTGTTCACACAGTGCCTCGAGCGATCCCACAGCTGCATCTCCTGAGTCCCAGGCTGGGAAAGTGACCTCCTTTGGAATAACTGAACTCTACCTGACCATTCCTGGGAGCTGCAGTATCTCTCGAGCCTCTGTATGTGTTGGAAGCTGCCTGCAGGCTAAGCTTTTCTCTCCTCAAGTGCCACATACGTAATACAGACTGTACTTGATAATTTAGCATTAACAAATACAAGATTTGCATGATGACACTAACAGTACAAGTGGGATTCATCTTGACAGAAAGTAGATATCTCTAATATACAACCCATGAAGTCATCTAGACTTCTTTTGTAATTAAGGGAGATAAATGAGTACTTCTCAGACATGACCTGCATAATATATTTTAGCCATCTACCTTTAGATTTAGTGCAAATTGTTTCTGGAATTCACTAGCCTAGCAGCCATACATTTGTCTCATATGCTACTTCTTATGCAAATATCTAATTCATTTCTGGAAAGGCCAAATTATCTCTGAAGGAGAACACATAGTTTATGCCTAATTTGTATCTATTGACAGCCCTTGGAAAGACAGGACAGTGTGTAGGCACAGTGTATTAAGCAGATAACAGAGGTCATTCTGAACAGCTATTCTTTAGCCTAGGGTGGAAGGGCCACTGATATGATGCAGGTCATTTAAAGTAAATGCCAATAGAACCAGCCCACGTTGCAGTATGCTTCCTTATATGTCACAAGCAAAGTATTTTAGGAAGGTTTCTGGCAATTCTAGTATTTTGTCATTGGAACCCTTTTTTGTCCTCTCTGGATTGTGGAGTCAGTTGCTCTAGCTATCATCCATCAAATCATAAGTGTTTCAGCAAAAGCCATAAAATTTATGATGCTATTTTTGTATTTTAGTGCCCAACATTTCAAACCCTCCCAGGACACAAGTGAGTGAATGTTTGGTCCCAATGATGTATTACTTCTTCTTAGGATCCAGCTTCAGTTTCAGTCCTGAGAGGGCTGCCAAAAGTTTAGCACAATTTTATCCATATTTATCTAAATGTCTCAATTCAAAACCATGGCATGTGAGGTGGCAGGCTAATTTAATTAAAGGGAATGGGAAAAGCAAATGGGAAAAGGAAAAATAAAGAAAAATTTCTGGAGTTATTTTTAAACTTTGCATGTGTCCGAACACCTCCAAAGATCTGGTTGTTACTCTGGACTGCAAGAAGACAGAGCATAAGGAAGTGCTCTTCTTCAGGATGACCAAAAGCCAAGTTCTTTGCTCAGATACATCCACAAATACAGAGCAGAAAAGCATTGCTGCCCTCCGCATTCAACTCTCAAAGGAGGAAGAAACATTGTTCAAAAAGAGCCTTTTCTTGTTTACTGAAGAGCTCACTCTGTTTATAACTCACACTCAACAGCAAGCATAACCCAGCTGCTTCACGGCTCCACAACCAAAAGACAAGCTTGGGAGTAGGCTTAAGGTAAGGTTTAACATATTGCGAACACCTTCACAGGGGATGGTACAAAATCAGAAGCCTTCTGTGCACTCACAGAGAATCCACTTCACATACGTCTGTCTCATAAAACAGAAAAGACACTGGTGAAATCCAGGTGCTGCTGAGGAGATACCTCTCCCACCAAACTCCAGAAAGCCATGCAAATCCTTAACGGATAGAAGTCACTGGTGATACCCTTCAAGATATCTTCTTCCCCAAATCCTTATTTTCTTGTGATTGTGTTTACCCTACACATTCCTCTGATAATAGCAAAATGAGAAAGTACAAAAATTCTGGAAATCACGTTCGCGTCTTTTCAAAAGTGCCAAAGACCATCTATTAAGGTGGACTTTGGGGCCCTCTAGTGGCTTTGGAGAGACATTAGGGAAGAAGAATGACATCTTCCCAAAACTCAGCCCTACCATTTTCAAACCAAAACACAAACTGTAATTTGAGTCCCTCCAGCACTTCCAGTAGAATTAAAAGTCTTCATTAGGCTGTGTCACTGTGTTGCTCTTTCATCAACTTTCTTCAGTGAAGTAGGACTAAACAGGGTGCTGCTCTTTGCCATCAACCTTGTAGAGCCAAAAACATTGTGGTCCCAAAAGATATCCTGAACTCCTTTCATCAAGAGGAAAAGTCTGTCACAGATATGCCAAGTCTGTAAGTTCTTCAATGCTCGCGCAGCAGGAGTGGGATGTAAAATTGGCTTTCATCTTGTTCTGATTAAGTGCAGAGACCTTTTTGCAGGGTATACATTTGTAGCCCAGCTTTTCTAGTCCTATCTTATTCTATAATTCCAAAACCTGGAAAACAGGTCAGTGGGCACTCTGAACCTCTTACTGCCATGTATGAAGATGGCCCAGCATGTGAATCAAGCTGTAAAGCTGCTCTACAGCCAGAGCAACAGCACTCTTCATTGCCTAAGCCCTGCAGGGATGCTGCAACTGGACAGCACTGTGTCCCCTCAAATGCCACATGACCTGAACTCTGTCTCAAGCTTTGCAAAAAGGGCTTCAGTTGAAGCACAACACCACATTCAGCAGTAGAGTAAGGGGTCATTCAAGTGTTTCCTCTTAAAAGTACTGTGATGTTTTGCAAGACATGGGTGGCTATAAAGAAGACAGACTCCCTTTTTGCAAGGAGTCACATGGAAAAGATGAAGAATAATGGGTACAAGTTCATCCTGAGGAGATTCTGATTAGACACAGGAGAATAATTTTTCAGAATGAGACAAATCAATCATTGGAGTAATCTCCTCAGGAAAGCGTTGGTTAACCAAGTGTTGGACTCTTAAGAAAGAGGGTGCTGGAACATATTGTCTAGAACATGCTTTTGCCAAGAAAGGTTGTGAAATGATCCCTGAGGCCCCCTTCCGACCTTCTGTCCAAATTCTACAAAATTTGGACAGCTGACTCTTCATCCAAAAGTTTTGGAAGCCAGACTAAAGATTTCTAAAATCTTTTTAAACACCTGAAACTGTTGTAAAACAGTAGGAGGAAGACTTAAAGGTACTCAGTGATCTTGAAATAGTTATCATGGAGGCAATTTCAGTGTTGTTAACCCAGAATGTTTGAAATTTTGGGTAAATGTCTTCCACTGTATAATCAAAAACATTTTTATTAAAATCTTGATGGTGTAATAAAGGTATTATAGGTTTCTTTTTGCTTAATTTCTGGTCTTCAACCTCCTGTACAGCATTTTATGTATAAAACTTTGTTTAGATTCCATCTAGTAACCTATTTTTATGTAAAATTGGAGATTTCCCTCTTAGAGCTCCAGAGAAAAGTAGCTTCTAGGAAGGACTCAAAATAAAATCACAAATTGCAGCAGAACAATTTACTGCTGCTGTCTTACTCATATACATCTACTGCAGATGTTCTCAGGTCTATTTTTAATCAAGGAAAATTTAATGCCACATTTTTGTCCAGTTTCAGAAGAGATTTTAGAGCACATACAGGCTAAGAGATAAAGATCATGTTTGTGCTGCAGCTTAGCTCATGGGCTGCTTTCAGCAAGTGTGATAGGAGCCCCCAAAATACCTATTGGGGTCAGTGCAAAGGGGGAGGGTTAGTTACGAGCTAAATGTCTTCAGTGCTGTGACTGTCAATAACCCTTACAGATTTGAGACCAAAGATTTGGTAGACATGACCCTATTTAAAGCTGGTACCCTCTCTCCTCTCTAGTGGAAGCCTGGTTTCATGCCTTGGAGATGCTGCAGAGAGGATGCTGACTCTAGCAAGCTGCAGGTGACAGCAGACAGTACATATGTACAGCGCAACAGCACATCAAGCAAAAGCACCTCACCCCTGGACACAGTCTAGCTGCCTGAGAACAATGTTTTATTGTGCTAAGTCATCAAGAGGAGGCCAGTGCTGCAGTAGGACATCAATACTGCCTCTGGTGATACCTATCTGCACAGAGCACTGCATCATGCTGGTCCTCACACCTCAAGTGTGAGCCAGCAGCTCAGATCTCCCACTGGGAAAAAAGAGCTGTTTCTTTAAAGGTATGTCCTGTTCAAAGCCTAGTTTCCTTTTTGTCTTGTTGGTTGGGGAGTTTTTACTTTGCAGATTTCACACCAATTATCGCCTTTACTTAGGTAACAAAGCATAAAGGCTTGTGCAGACTTGCAAGTTAAAGCAGATTTATTCAGAGTGTGAATTTGCACTACCTCAATAGCTATTTCTGAATAATTTCCTATATAGGCAAGCCCACTGCTATTATAGGCTACAGAGAGCAATCCTCAAATCTCTCGTGGGATTTGTGATCCTAAGATCACAGTTAAACCAGCTCAGCCTACCTCCAGTGAGCAGTTAGGAAAGGACTTTCCAAGTGCTCCAGATTCCCTTCACGAACAAGAGATGGCGGCGGAAAAAAGGACAGTGGCCAGATCACTGGAAATGCCTGAAATATTGGCTGGAGATCTCAGGGCTGCGCTTCCCTGCTGCCTTCAGCACCAATAGTGGCAGCTGTTCTCCACACTCCTTTCCCGAGAAAAACCTGAACAAAGCAGGAGCTGTACATTATACCTTACATCCCTTATATTTGGTCTGCAACCTGAATGCACTTTTCCTCCCACATGCTGTCCTGCTGAAATAACAGCTCATCTGTGAATCCATTTTCCTTTGTGTTCTGGTAGAACATTGTTTCTAAATGACCAAAATGGAATAAAATGTACCATGAGGAGCCCCAAAGAATCAAATTAGTGGAAAGCTCTTTAAATGAGCAACATTTTCAATTTCTCTGACACTCACAGGTGAAGAAATGAATCAGTGGGATGTTGGGAAATGTTGCCCTAATTGACGCTTCTACCTGACTCTGGCATTTTCTTTAGAAGTCACCCATTAAATCACAACGTGCCTGTTCAGTACATATGGTAATGTATTGTAACTGTCACAGTGCTTCAAGTACTTCATCCAGAGTAAGCTATAAGTAAAATTATTCCACCTGCTTATGACTTTATTCTGTATTGTTCCATAATTTTTTCTAAAACCCTAATTTCCTTAGTTTCACAAAAAAGATGATGCAGTAATTGCTCTAATTGAAGACCTAAAAATGCCAGTTTTATTTTTCACTTCTCAAGGCTGATCATGACATTTAAAACTAAAACTATTCAAGTGCAAAATAAAAGCAAAGGGAAAAGCTAGAAAGGAGGAGAAATTATTATTAGATATTTTATATATTTTTTAATAACTTCCAGTCTGTATTTGAATTTCTGGTTTGGAACCCATTGAGGTAAATGAAAATTCTCCCTTTGACTTTTTGTTTCTTTTCTCTTCTTGAAGAATTCTTGTCCAAAATATCTAGTAATAACCTTTGGCAGTGAGAACATAACTAGTCAGTGGTTGTGTGTTTCTAAAGGTTCCTTTGTTTTTAAAAGTTAAATAATTTGTATTCTGCTAAGCTCATTACACAGCTTCCTCAGAGATGGTTTTCTAGTGGTTCCCAAGCTTCAGCACATCTGCAATGCTTTGCTGTAACCCTTAGTCCAAAGTCCAGTCACAATGGAAACACAAGAATTTTAAGGGAATGTAATGGGAAATAACTCTAAAATATATTTATGTGCCACAATTCATTCATTGGACTAACATATTTTCAACACTGGGCCAGCATCTGTAAATCTCACCTCTGTAGGAAGTTGCTGATTACACATGAAGTGTGAAAAAGATTAAAGAATCAAAGATGAAAAAGACCTCTGCAGGAGAGTAATATGTTGCAACTCTGAAAGCTTTCTTTAGAAAAACTTTAACAGAGGCATTAAAAATAAGTAGGAGTCAGACAAAAATTGAACCAAACTTTCCTGTTGGCTCTTAATTATAATATAAAGACTTTGGGAAAGAATTCTATTGCTAAACAATAATAAATAAATAAACAAATTCCTCTTTGTCCATTGTAAATTCTAGCATTCAACTGGAATTTGTTGAAGAACCATAGTTGTCTTAGAAATTCGAGGTGGGACAGTGGGGAAAGGATTAGCTAATGGTTCTGGTGGAGAAGATATTTATGAAAGGTTGTTAATAAAGCAACAGAAGGGTTTATGTCTTAGGACATAAAGCAACACTAATTTGTATGGAAAGATCATCTATCTTAATGCAAAGATTTTTCTTTATTGCCCAGTGTCATGCTCCTTCCTATAAAGGATGTGTCATAAGCTGGCACCAGGGCCAGAATTCTCGTGGAGATGGCTGCACTGTGGTCTTCTAACACGGATTCTTGATCCCTACACCATCAGGGACTCAGGTCCTCACACAAGTGCAAGATTCAGCCTGTGTGTGTGTGTATCTTCACATTACCTCTCTAGAATAAAGAGATGAGAATCTGAAGCACAAAGACTGAGTGACTTGCCCTAAACCATCAAAATACCTTCTGCAGAGGGCTGAAAGTCTGTTTTTTAGCTCAGGTCCTCAGAGCCTAGCCATCAGATTCACGCATCCATTGAGCTGAACAGAGGCAGCAGCTGCAGCTAACCTGAATGTCAGTGTGGTCCACAGGTGGCCTCAGAGTCCCCTCGGTATCCAGACTGAGAATATTTATATCAATCCTTTGTCCTTGCATGCATTTTCCCTTTCTCTGACACCAGGTAAGCCCAGCAAGCACACCTGCACTTTGGAATTGGAAAGCCCAGACACATCCTTTGAGAAACAGATCTCTATCACTTGCAACATAGAGTTATTTGCACGCTTACAACACAGGTCACACTGGATTTACATTTTGAATTTGTAATACAGGGGACAAAGGCCTTCCAACTTCCATAATGCAGTCCTGGAGTAGGAATCTGCCCTTTCCCAACTGCTACAGTGTTGTAGCTGGAATATCTGTTTCTCACTGTTCCTTAAATAGGTGTTTTCAGCATGCAAATAGTTTGCATGTTCTCAGCATGCAAATAGTTTCACTGAAATAAGCTAGGGGCAATGCAAACACTTAAGAACTTGGTATACAAGCTATGTTTCCCTTGTGGTTACATTTTCTTCAGTCGCTGAAAATACTTGTTTTCTTTCCCTCCATGTCTAGTTAAGTAGTTGGGTTTACTGTTCCCTTATTCCGCACTGTTTCCACAAAAACACAACAGAGAACATGGAATATTATTTTTCATCCTTTGGTCGTCTGTCAATCACTCTAAGACTGCAGCTTATCCTTCAAATCCTCATACATAAGAACTCAGTATTATAAAGTGGAAATCCATGTTTAAAAGGTACTTTCCAATATAACTTTCCCCATGGCGTTTCAGCTCAGGTTTCTCTGTCCTCTGATTTCTCCACTTTATGGTGTTTTCCTGATAGCTATCTAGAAACTATATGACTCACAATTCAAGAATAGAAACTTTTGAAGGTCTAAGAGAAATAGGAAATGTCTCATAGCAGGCATGTATTTTAAACTGTTTCCCTAGAGTTAGGAAAAGCACTTAAAATACAGACACATGCACACACAAACATAATTTAAAATTTTGAATAACAAGACTTATGTTTTATGCCAGGAATGTAGACTGGAGCAGAGGGATTACAAACTTGAATGTGTGACTAAAAATACACATGCAGATGGGAGGGTATTAGAATCCATGTTGCTTATTTCAGAACAGATGGAGACTACTCTGTATTACAACTATTATTTGGGGAAAACACTAAGCTGTGCAATTCCCAAATTTACGTGTAACTGCAACAAAGCAGGCAGTATTTTTGTGTCAATAATCATATGTTTTTAGAGGAAATACATTTAAAAAATGTGTCAGAATCATATAAATAGTTCTGTTGTTTTCTCACAGGTGCCTAAGCTTTGGCAAAACAAGGACTTTGATCACCTGTTCACTCCTTGTACTTAATAAAACAGTCTAATCTACTCTTACTTTTTAAAATCTCTTTTAAACCACTCTTCCCTGACTCAGGGTTTTTCTACTAGTATTGCAGGGTAATTTTAGGGCACTCAAGATGACATGAACATTAAGATGCAAAAACTCACAAATACTTAGTTGGCCAAATGTCAGGGAGAACTTTCTAGTAATTAATTCTTTGTTGATTATCAAATAACTCCTCATTGGAGGAAATGGGACCATCAGCTCTTGGGAGTCATTTGTCATGAGACTAAGAAATAAATTGTATAGGAGGTTACTACCCCCTCTAATTTTAGTGATACAGCAGTTGCAGTTTGAAACTGAGCTTCAGTGCAGAATTCTGTAAAAGTGTTTGAACCCTAAAGATTTTACAGTGATCTCTGAAAGAAACAAGATGATGGCAGAATGAAGACCACAGATTTGTTTTGGCCTAAATCAATGAAGAAAATTATGGTAAGAGGTTGTAGTGGGACGGATGTTGGTCTTTTCTTCCTAGTAACTGGTTATGGGATGAAATGAAACAGCCTCAGGTTGCACCAGAGGAGGTTTAGATTGGATATTATGAAAGATTTCCTCTCTGAAAAGGTTATCAAGCATTGGAGCCAGCTACCCAGGGAAGTGACAGAGTCACCATCCTGGAGATATCTACCAGACGTGGATGTGGACATGTGGATATCTACCAGACATCTGGTGATGTTAGGGATGTGGTTCAGTGATGAACACAGTGGTGCTAGGTTAACTGTTTGACTTGATGATCTTAAATTCTTTCCCATCCTAAACAATTCTATGATTCCCTTGTCAGGACAGGAGAAATGGCTTTCATAGCAATATTAATAAACTGGATGGAAGAGGCATTAAAATAGGTTTATTCACAGGGGTTTGCCATTAATCAGACCCATATTAAAAGCCGGTAAATGTTGCCCTGAAGAGGATTCACTCTTGAGGCTTGCTGGTTTTCAATTATTTTTTTAGGTAAAAAAAATATGCCTTGGTTATTTAATATATTGCCATTATTTGTAATTTTTTTTTTTTTTAAAGTGCTTGAAAGTAATTAATATACTTGGTTGGTAGCTTTTTCAATATGACTGATTTTGAAGTGATTAATAGGTCAGCTTAGTCACATACTGGAAATATCTTTGAAATTTAATACACCTCACCCTAAACAATAATCTTAAAATGTACAAACATAAATTATATATCTCAAAGAAAATATTTTCTTTTTATTGTAATTTCCAAACAACTATTTTTTATCGGGTGGAACACAATGCAAACAGAACTTACAAAGGCCTGACTTGTTGCCTTTCAGTTTCTATCTCCCATGACTGTCTTATGATTTTAAAATATCAGAAGCATTTTACAAACAGTATAGTAGGCCATTATTAACAGTTCAATGCAAAAATTAAACATGATTATTCGAATTTCTAAGTAAACCTCTGATTCTTCCTCTCCATTGACTTGAAATTAAAACAAATCCAAGACAGCAGGATGAAGTCAGTCCACAAAGAATGACTATCCACACATTTTCTGAGTTTGATGATGGGGTACCCAGTCACATTGTATCATTGTGTCTAAGCTCAGGTAAATACCTTGCCAAATGCAGCTTTCAGAGAAGAGCTGGAAGGACAGATTCCCACATCCCAGCTTCAAGACTGAGCCATACAAGACTGCACATCTCGGAAGGAAACGAAAAGAAAAATACTGTTGTCCCATTCTCATCTTCATAAGGGACTCAATGACTTCCTCAAATATTATTTCATGTATGTTTCTACATATTTACTGTATGAGGACGCCAATATACTGATTGTTGGGTGAGATATTTATGCAATAACAAGAGCTGCATTTGCTACCACTTCTTTCTGTCACCATCTCTTCTGGCTGTGCCTTGTCAGGATCTTACCAAAGGGTTCTATCTCAAATTTTAACTCAGCTAACTGTCTCATTACCACTGTCTTTTGTAACTTAAGATATTTCTTCAGTGTCAAAAGAAAAGACTATATTTTCCATTCATAACCATGATACTTCTATACCTTTCAAGAAGAAACTTTTTGAAGGGGGTTGAAACTTTTTTTTTCCTTCACTATACAGTACGTTATGCAGTGTACTTGTTCTGGCTTTTTTCCTCACAGGAACTTCCCA
Source organism: Vireo altiloquus (assembly GCA_013396875.1). Lineage (NCBI taxonomy): Eukaryota > Metazoa > Chordata > Aves > Passeriformes > Vireonidae > Vireo > Vireo altiloquus. The sequence continues at coordinate 53,801 of VZRF01004316.1, forward strand.
GTATACAAGAAATTATCTGGACTCCAAAACTACCAAAGGGAGCGGATCACAGTTACTTTTCTGTTAGTGCAAGGTCTGCGAGCCAATGCTATCAGCTCTGCAACCAAATGTACTGTAGTCAGCCAAAATTGTATCTGCTGGGCCTATATTATTAAAAAATATTTAGCTGTGAGCAATATTTCTGAAAGATTATTGCCTCTTTCAAAAGCACACTAAAACTACTGAGACAACCAGTTTCACATCAAAACATGTGGAGTAAATGAACTGCCCATATGGACTGAGTTTGCTACAGAACTGAAACTTTTCCCATCAAGTTACAGTGCTTCTTTTCCAAAACAGCTCTTCCAGCTTGTGTCTTCCCCATCCTGCTTCTTGGCAAGTATGTGACAGAAGTAGTAATATGAAAGAGTTCACAGGTATTCAGCATTTCTTTGCATTCACAGGCTCAGTTGTACTATTTGGGAAGCCAGTCTTCTGTTCCAGCTACTGCTGCAGCCAGAGTGAGAAAATTAAGTTCTGTAGCTGATGGAAATGGTTGTTTGCTCTTTTGGGTACAAAGAGACAAAATAAGTTTTTCTCTCCAGTGTTCCTTTCTCTGTAGAGTTTCACATCTGAAACTCAAAGCCATATTTTCCCAAAGCGAGGTGTTTTTATTGTCTTGTCATCAGTTCCTTCTTTATTTAAATCAGAAATGAACAGCTTATCAAAATTGCTTGAAGTCCTTAGGAGCTGGCATGGCTGAACATGCTGCCAGAATAGCTACTGAAACTCTGAGGAGGTTAAATTAACTGATGACAAAGATTTCAGACCGTGACTGTCTCACTGCACTAGCACTCTAGTCTCCATGCAACCGTAGTTTGTCTCTTCCCAAAAATCAGTAAATAGTACCCAAGTGATTACTGATATAGCAATAGTCTATGTGCCTATCAGATATAAAGGAATAGAGGACATGGGAGTTAATATAGAAGGGAAAAACATTCTTAGCTGTACTCTTATAGCAGAGTGAAACAAAACCCAGACATGCTGTGCAAGTGTCCCCTATGCCCTGACGTGTTTTTTCATCACTTTCTCAGCTCCAGTAGCTGCTGGTTGGTTATGCCAGACTTCCTCCCTGGACATTTTAACCTTCTTCAGAGCGACCAATTGAAGCCCTTGGCTGGGATGAGGTTGCCGTCCCACAGCAGCCCAGTGAGGAAGTGATGAGCTTTCCCTCAGAGGCACTCACAGGCTTTGCAGCCAAGTGGTATTCTCCCTTTGCAATGTTGCCTCCAGCAGTCTGGACCAGTGCATTAAAGGACAACTGCCATGACCCCAGCAGCACACCTGTGCTACCCAAAGAGGTTTGTGAAATCATGAGAACCAGAACGTTTTGTGGAACAAACTGAACAAACATCTGTCAGGAGCTCTCGAGGTTACGCTGATCCTCTCTTGACGTGGGTGCTCACTGAATATCCATTGTCTTACAGACAACACTCTCTCGAGTGCCATTCACTTTCTGCTTTTTGAGGTTCCCTAATACTTGTATAAAAATAGAGTTGAAAAGACCAGGATAGCACCGAAAACAATAAGGTCTAAGGTGTTACACTGGATCTATACAACAGTTCTTCTGTGGAGTTAAAGGAACTGTCCAGACCTTGAGCCAGCCTCTGCTCCTGGGGGACCAAGTGTGAGGTCTAGGAATTAAGAATCACAGGTATGGATTGTCTTCTGCTAATATATTGCTAAAATCATCTTTATGTGTCTCATCTGTGTTTGTGTTCTGGAGGCATCTTTCTGTGAAATGATGAAATAGGATTTCAAATTAGCTTTATGCTATACCACTAGATGGCAAACTGGCAGTGTGATACACACCAGACTGCCTATCACAGACATCTCTGATTAGGCATATTGTGAAAAACACAGGCTATCTGTATGCAAATTAACAGAGGCTTGATGATATAGAACAAAGAATACTTCAACTTCCATGTTATTCATAATGTTTTCAGTCTGGACAACATGGATCCTATTGGAATCATTAAAGATTTCTAGGACAAAGGGTTCATCTTTCCTTTTCATGTCCCAAAGCTGGGACTAAGCACAGCTGAATGTCAGACAACGCTGTAGTGGCTTTATCTGGAAATAAGTTTGGAACAAGACTATCATAAGGCCCTAGGAAATGGGCTGTTCCACCAGGCTGAGGCCTGTGGAAGTGCTTCAGGAGTGCAGTCAGACTCTTCCCACTATGATATATATACTAATGTATACATTTTGTAAAGGCATCAGGATAAACACAAAGCTCTTCTAGCAGCCAGTGCCTAAACAGAGCAAAATTTCATTATTTAGATAACATTATGAATGTGCAAACATTTATTTCAAATCTAACAGACCCAGGAACAGCTACAAGGAAAAAAATATTATTTAATATTTTGTTTCCTCTTCACCATATACCAGTGAGTACTTGAGAAAAAAGCTGCTGGACAATCATATAAATTGGCCTTTTGATCCCTTCAAAGAATTTTTTACAGTAAATCTGTCTTCTCTGTACCTCTGGTCACAGAGGTGGAGGGGGAGCTGCCCCATATGCCTTTGGGATCAGGAACAGCTATGGGAACAAGCATGAGAGGTTTTGCAGGTTTCTGCCATTGAAATTACTGCTCCTGCTCTGTCTGCCTTCCTACAGAGGTCTGTAGGGGCAGAGAAAATTTTTAAAAGCACAATAAAGAGAGCAGAAGGGCACCAAAAATCCCTCAAGAGCTCCCAGCCATCTCCCCAATGGTAATATGAAGTGACCTAAGGATGTAACTGCTAACAGTTGGTTTTCCAGCTCAGAAAATCTCTTAAATTACAGAATTAAGGATGTAACTGCTAACAATTGGTTTTCCAGCTCAGAAAATCTCTTAAATTACAGAATATGCACTGAAAATGCAAAATGCTCTGTAATGCTTCAAGATGTATGGAAAATTGGTCAGAAAGAATGTGCTCACTCAAGCCAAGATGCAACCACATAATGACTCAAGGACCAAACAGAAGTGTAGGATGGGGGAGATGCAAGTGACTTGACTTCCTTGGACATATTTAGTCCCTTGCATTTGGTTTATATAAGAAGATGATTGTGGAATCAGGTATTTCCTTGAACACAAGTGAGGATCTGCAAACTATGGACAGAGTTTTGCTTTCCTGCACAGCAGAGAGTCAAAACCCAGAGAGCACTCCTCTTGTCATAGCTCCCATCCTGCTTTTTCCATAACCAGCAGACCCAAACACTTCCTGAGCTCTCTCAGAGCCCTAGCTACAAATCCCTTTTGGGTTCCTGCCTGATGGCAGTTGACAGAAACAGCAGTTAATCCCCAATTTTTATTCTAATTACAAACTCCTGCACTAACCCCAGTGCCCATGTGCCCCAGCATCTGTCCAGGCCTTTTTTTTTTTCAGGGACTGATCTCCTCCATTTTAGCTGTCATCAAACAGACAGTGAATCAAGACCGCCTTTTGCAGGACAGGGTTTCAGCAGGATTTGTTTGTCTCAGGCAAGAATCCTACCCCCAATGTTCAGAAGTTGCCTTATGACTCTTTTCATAACAGCAAATTAAAATATACTATCTTATCATTGTTGTTGATAAAATTATTAATAGTTTTGGAAGTACTTATTTCTATTTTCTTTTTAAAAAGCAATAGATAGATACACAAGTTTTTGGATACATAATTTTGTTTTTTGATCTGCAGCAGTAATTGGAGTGCAAGAAAACTTCTTAGAAGTCACAGCACTTGCTTATAATGCATTTTTTATGCTTAGCCTGTGTATTTAGGTCTGAAATCATTGAGACTAATCTCACACTGTAGAATAAATGGTTTTATCATGAACTAGGTCCTCTATTGTGTAGTATAAGTACTAAAGAGTTGAATTCATGAGATACCAAAGGTTTCTGTGGGCAGCTCCCACTGCCTATTTCAGCTAAGCTAGAGCTCTGGAAGGGGAAGGCTGCAAAGACTGGGGGACACATGGGATACAGCACATGGGACAACAGCCAGAGGCTGGAGAAACAACACCACAGTCCACCTCTGCCTCCAGCCAGCAGAAGCAGTCTTTCCAGTAATCTTTGCTCTCTCCACTGCACCTGTTCTCAGCCCTCTCTTTCGCTCCTGTCCCTTTCTTTTCAGTAACAGAAGCACTTTAGGGCCTGCCAGGGTCCTGTTCATCACCTCTGAGGCAGCAAAATCACTGTTTAATGCAATTTTGAGAGACCACTGGAGCTGACTCAAGTTGTCACATACACACAAATAGCAGACTGCATTCAGTGAGCTTCAGCTGCAGCTCTGAAAGCAATGTGATTATAACAGCTTTAAAAGACAGGACAGTCTGTAATTAGCAGAGGGTTTTTCCTGGTAATTACGTTAACCTTTAGTTGAATGTTACTCAACCCATCAGCGTGTTATTTTTATGGTCCCCTATCAAAGTATGCCTCTGTAGGATTGTGAACCTATCTTGGTCAATGGAAAATTCCACATCCTTGCATATATCCTACAAGGGCCTTGCATTGGTCGAGTGCCACCCTGCGCTGTGCCTGTAAGGTTTTACAAACAATGGCTCACTGGCTGGAGGGAATCCAGCCCTAATAGTGGCATTTTCAGTCATTCTTTCCTTGTGCAATGAATGAAGAATGAAAAATGCAGCTATTCACGGAAGCAGCTTTGTCTGTTGGTAATGACCTGGGTACTAATGTAGCAGTTTGTCACACGATACGTTTGCTACGTTGTTATTTCCCATAATGTTTGTTTGCCTCTGTGTTTTCCAAGTACAGAACCACATAAAATGTTCAGCAGAACTCTAGACATTCAGAGAAAATGGGGGCCATGACTACAGCAGAAAACAACTAAGCTGGATAAATATGCAAACATTCCTCATAAAAATCCAATTAAGAGATTAGCTGCACAAATACACAAAAGTTCATGAGAGGTGGTCTGGCACTACAGATTTTCCCTTTGCTCATTTAATCTGATTAAGTTCATTCCATATAACTGTAGTCTATTGTGCAGTAAAATACCACTTTAACTTAGCTTAGTCCAGGTACTAGTTAAAATGTCATGAGTACCCTTATGAAAACAGAATACTATCTCAGAGCAAGCTGAGTAATCAAAGTATGAGAAAAGTTATTTTTATTGAAAATAAAATTAGAAGAGATAAACCTTTTTGCAATTTTGTCTGGTTTTATTTCAGAATTATTAAAATTATAATCCTGATGCAGATCTCTGAGTAAGAGAAAGGAATATCAAGTGACGTAGTCCTGTAAGCTACTGAGAGTAGAAGCAATCCTTGGTAATTCAGATCGTCAAGCTTTGGGGACATTCTCTGATTTATCTTGGCCTCAGTTCCCTACAAGATAAATGGTCATATGTCTTCCTTTTCCCCAGCCTACTTCTGTGTCCAGATCAAAATGCTCTTGGGGCAGCAGGTTAGTTAGCTGTAGACCTCTGGGTTGGGCTCTTAGCCAAACTTCCATGTGCCAGCATAACCCTGTGATAGCTGTGTCAAAATAAAAAGGAGGATTCTCCATAATGTTCATACCAGCATCATTCTGTCATTGTTTTATCTTTGTTTTATAAGTGCACACATTTTGGAAGTCTCCCATTCTAGGTGTGTAACACGTTCCTTCTTCAAGCCCAGGTGGTCCATTCCCAGCACCCAGAGCTGAATAAAGAGGTTCAAATGCTGACAGGGGATGGAAAGAACCCCCAACACCAAATTGGGGGTTCCTCTGAAAACTAGGATACAGGGACTGTCCAAAGTGATGCACCTGGTCATGTACCTACTTCATTTCTCAGCACAACCAAAGGACTTTTGTCACACAGCCACTTAGTTCATGAATAAAAACACCACTTTTATGAATGGATTCCAGCAGTGATAGTATTCTTCTCTACTAACTTTTTTTCTCCACTGGTTTGTTCTTTGGCATTTCATCTACTTTTTCTTCAACTGAATGGATACTTTAGTTATATTTCCCTTTTTTATTAATATTCTTTATCTATTTTTTAACCTGTAACTTGAAGTCTTCCTGGATACCTTCAAAATTAATTATAAATAGTTCCTGTTTTCTCCATTCAGTGCTTAGCAGCTTTCAAAGTGACAGAAATACAGTAATCAAGGGAGTAATAATCTCTATCTGCCATAGTATGGTAGGCTGAAGAAAACACAGTAATTTATGAGTGGAAATAATATCACCTAGTAGCAGACCCTGACGTCAGGTTTCTAAATTCATGTTTACTGGGGAGAATTGGGCACTTCTGGAGGATGACTCAATTCTGCTGTATTGAGCATATACACTAACATTAGATTAATTGCATCCTAGAAATACTTATTCACAGTTTAATGACTATAAAAGGAGTCTGGATGAGCATCTTAGAGTCGTCTTCACTGTGGACATCCAGAATTGACTAACATGAATCCCATGCTGAATATCCTAAGGTCCAGAAATTTCAGGAACCCACTTTCTGCCAGAATGTAAGAAGTCTTACAATGCAATACAAAAATCTCAGGCTATTCAGCAGCCTTTCCAAATATTTTTCTTATTAACAAGCCACTAACTCATAGTCTTCTGCTTCAAACTTCTGATGAGCTCAACACAGTTCTTCCTGCTGTGTAGTCACACACCTTGAGATGGAAAGGATCTCCTACTGCATTGCTGTCTGAGACAAAGAAGGCCGTTCTGTGCCATTGTGACTACATGGTACGGGAGCAGAAAACTCGGGGGGGTTCCCATGCTGTGGTATACCTGGGTCATGGGATGACTGCCTCCATCTGGAGCATGTCTTACATCCTACCTTTCCTCAAACTAACTGTTTTCTTCACCAGCCTGGTTGTGCAGAAGGGTGTTCTCTGAGTTTTAATTCCAGAGGCAACAGAAGGAGGTAGACTTCTACAGACACCAAGTCTCTCCTAGGGCCCTAACTTCTTTTTTCGCAGACTCTGGATGGAGAGTGAGGAGATTAGCTTCCTGAGGCTGAAAGTGGCTTCTCATCTCTGTGGAAAAATGTCCTTGAAACAGGAGTAGCCTATGTTCATCAGTGTTGTGTCTCCCAAACCAGAGCCCCAGACCTCTGTATCCCTCATCTCAGCTGCTGTCTAGGGCAAAAGAGCAAGAGTGAGCTGTTATCAACGGCTGTGAGCAGAACCAGAATGAGCAGTAACTTGTCACGTAAATCTTCCATCACTGGAGAAATGGTCTTCATATCATGAACCTCTTCTTCCATTTCCAGAAGTCTGAGCCATTTTAGAAACGTTTTGATGAATGTTGTGTCTTTCCCACCACTTTTAAATGATCTATTTAATCAGATTATTTTTCAGAGTTAAAATACCTCAAATCAGCTAAAGATTAGATAAGATAGCTATATAAAGCACTTTAATTTCTCACAAATGCTTTCTCATAAGAAAGAATTTAAATCCACAGCACTTAGATTAAAATCTGGAATTTCCAAAGCACATACAAATTAATCTGTGGTTCCTCTAATGACCTATTTAATGTTCTTCAAGAATTTGGTAGAGAAGTTTATATTTAGTTTCTATCTTGATATGAAAATGGCCAATCTTCACTCAAAACAACAGCACAGAAAGCCATCAGAAGACCACATATTTGCAGAGTTTCTACGAAGTAGAATATACACTGTGTAAATAACTTAGATTAACAATTGGAAGGCTGGAGACATAGTGTTGTGATATCCCTCACTTCCCATAGCTACAAAAGTTTTGCTGTGACTGTAAAGGCATCAGACTTCATGGTTTACATATAACACCATGCATAAATAACAGCACAGCTACAAAAGGGCATCCATGGGATAAATTTGGACTTGGCAGAGCAACAGGAAATCATTTCAGATAGATCTGGCTGATAACAATAAATCTTCACATGAGGCTCATATGAGGTCTTCCGTCTTTCCCTTCATCTTTTCTAGAAGTAAGAAGTAAGAAAAATATTATATTCCAACCCCCACCACTTCCTGAAGTTCTAACATAAATGCCTATTTTCATTTTATTCTCAATTTTTGTTTCTCTTTTAACTTCAAAATAGCATGGAAGTTGCCCCAGGGTACCACAGCTTCACCTAGTTTTTTACATATATAAAAAACCTTTTAGTCAGTTTATCACTCAGGAAATTTACATCAAGATCATAAAATAAATGTCATTATTTCAGTTAATAGTCATAGGGATACAAACTTCATCTCCAATGATATGTTTTACTTCTGGTCAAAAAGATTTAAAACTTTTCTCTATAGGTCCTAGTGGTTCAAGCCATGTCAGGGAGCACTAAAATTTTACAGCCTTGTTTAAAATCCAGCATCACTACTGCCTCTGGTTAATTTTTAAAACCTAGTCACCATCTGTTATGACCACAAAAGACACAGTAAAAGTATTCTTTTAAATTTTTCCAAACCTTCTAAGAGATCAGCGTTAGGAGGTAAATCATCTTGTGTTGCCAGAACACTGAACTTCAATGTTAAAATAGAAACTGATCGTGGGAAGTCTTACTACTTATGAAAAGAAATATTTATCTGATTGCCAGTAGATTTCTAAACACACACATCCTCTTTAAGGCATCATGAACCCATCATATACTTGTGGTAGCTATCCAGCTTGTTTTTTGGTGCTATGTTGCCCATGTGCAAACACACATGACTCTTTGAACAAGAGTTTACTCAGACAGCTCTTTGTCATATCCTTGTTCAGTTCCAAGCTCCCAGCCCTCACCTTGGTCTTGCAGCACGTGGCAGTTTCAGGGCCAAGGCTGCCTGGCTGCCTTGGAGCACAGGTGAGCCAAACCAGAACTGTCTGAGTCTGCTCACAGCAGTGTAGCTGTAGTCTCATCTGTGTCACGGCTTCCAACAAGAATTTCATATGGAAAACACATCTATCAAAAACTATCGGTAAAAAGCAAAAGTTGAGTGACTTATTTTTCCCCACTCCAGGATGTTTCTAATTCAGCATTATTATCTTTGATGTTTACTAAAAAAAAAAGATTAAACTTTGGAGTGCCTCCTTAAGTATTTAATATTAGTCTCTTTCAATGGTATAAATTTTTAACAAAGGCAAGACTTACTACAGAAAATTTTAGTGAAAAGGGATTAATAGTTTTTAAATACATATTTTTGAAGATTTTTTCACAGTTTTAAGAAGGAAAGAAAAGTATTTTTTTAACAGGATAAAATCATAATTGTGGTGATTTTCATAAAAGGAACAATGGAAACCCAGAAAGCATATAAAAAACAGTAGAGATCAACTTCAAAGGTCCTTAGATACCACTAAGAAATTAGTTAAAACAGTAATTTTCATGTCTCATACTGAAACTTGTTCACAGCAAAGCCCTTGCTTGGAAACACCAAAGTTCTCACAGTTTTGTCTGCTTTTGCTCCCAATCACATTTTTATGTGTGTGGTCATACTTGACACACCATGTGGCAGGTATTGCACAACTCCTGGTGGACAACAGAAGCAGGAAGAAGTCATTTGGACCTCCAAGGCATCAGAGCAAGGAGCATGGCCATGGCAAGAAGGGCTGTGCAGACTCCCAGTGCTGGAAACACCCACTGGCACAGCTGCCAAGTTGTAGGTGCCCACACAAACACATGCTGAGTGGAAACTTATCTCTCCATTGTACCACAAACATTTTTTTCCCCTTTATCTGTATTTTTATCTCCACGCTAGGACTCATTCAGCTCTTTTACAAAGAAAATCCTTGGATAGGATTCAGATTCCAGCTTCTCTTTTTTTTTCTCTCTAGACAAAGCCTTTTTATAATTGTGCAGGCATCACACAAGATGCCTTCTTTTTCTAAATTTTCACTGAAGTCAAATCTCTTTGTACTGTATAATTAGGCAGCATCTGCACTTCAGGCAGACTATGAGAGTGTAACTCCCTAGTACCCAAAAATGAGAACAGGATGCTACCATCACTATTGGAGAAACAGACCACGATTATTCCCTGGGTCTTGAATGTATACACCAGCTGAATTAGATAAATAGCTTTAGATAAAAAACAATGTTGGCATATATCTGCTGAGTAAGTTGCACAGTCCAAAGTTAAAGAAGGCAAGAGAGATTAACCCTTTCTAGTTTGGACAATCCAAAGTTTGCATGCTTTAATTGCCCACCACTAAATATATAGTGAGTTCAGTCCATCATTGCATTCCTGGTTTGGGGGTTGGTACAGAATGGACTAGTAACATCTGCATTGAATTTGATCTTGCTGCATTTTCTTATTCAAGATGGAACCTCTCAGAATTCTGAGGGTAAGAAGTGGTACAAAAAGGCCTAAATGCATCATTATGACAATGATGTGTCCCACAAATAGGCTCTTTCTCTGACCACACAGTCATCTACTGCATGGTATTATGACAGCAACAGAAAAGGAAAATATAAGAAGAGCCTCAAAACTACCTCTGTGTCTCTAGTCTCAGAGAGTCTAGTCTCAGCATGTACCATTAGCCTGATAATCAGTGTATCAGTGGATTTTATCACTCAGCAAATAAAGCTTTTGAAGCATTAGGGGGTGGGGTGGGTAATGTGGGTTCAGACAGAAAACCATATTTGCTGTGTCTTGCTATTACATGAAAGATAGCAGCCTGCTGCTTTTTTGTTTTATTGTTTTTAATTAACAGGTTTTCTAATGGCATTGCACAAGTACAAAACAGGTTATTCACATATTTCTATGAATTTTCTTCTTCTTTTCCAAGTCAATTGATAATTAAATGCTGTAGGAATGTCTCAGAAGTATTGAAGTTCAAAAGCCATAGAAAGATTAGAAAGGCAACAGTTCCTTAAACCAAGTTTTCAATTCCTGTAAATTCCTTTACTATATTTTTAGTACTTTAAATCAAAAGAGATTCAAAATTTTTATTTTTTAAAAAAGCCTAGTTCCTTTATTGTCAAAAGTACCTCATTCAGCTCCTTCATCTAGGTGATAGGATATGTCTTTGTGTCTGCTAAATTAAAGCCACAAGGAACAGTTGTATATACAGAAAATATCATCTGTCTTTGATAAAAGGCAAGTTTCCTAGAAAATTATCCAGTCATGAAGGTAAAAATAAATGTGGAATTCCCCACTTCCTGTGGCAGATCTATCCCAACAGTCATCAACAATATAAATGTGCCTCTGTCATTAAAGGTTCTTACTGAATACAAGAAGCAACATTTTCCCCAAGAGATTAGAATTGAAGCAAGTTCCCTAGGGAAGTTGTGTTTTGCATCCATGCAGGTTTCTAAGACCTGACTGGATAAAACCCTGAGCAAACTGGTCCAAGATGAGAGGAAAAGCTGCTTTCAGCAGGAGGTTGGACTGGTGACCTCCTGAGCACCCTTACAGTCTGAATTATCCTGTGATTTTATGAATCTGTAATCCCAACATTCATTTTCCTGTCTCCAGTTTACAGGCACTAGTCTTAATTAGACCTCTGTCATCTACTAGGCTTACCTAGCAGGAGACCTCCAGGCCCCCAAGCTGCAGGTTTGTGAACCTTGGAAAAGCTCTCACCTGCATCACAAAACAGACCAGAGCCACAGACCTTCTTCACTCCCTGCCAGGCAGACTAGCACAAATAAGTTTTACTAAAAAAGCACACCACAGTTTCCAGGCTGCCCTATGCCCAACTACAGCAACTAGTTACAAAAAATATTTGATGATATTGTTTAATTATTAAAGAAGATCAGATATCAAAGCTAATTCAGATACAGGATTAAGGGATCCTTCAAGACATGATAGACAATTATGCTAATGCATTACTTGCTTTCATATTAAAATAGAAATGGTGATTATGTTTTGAAATTAAGATGGTTGAGTTGTGTATCGTGGAATGAAATTATATATATTTCAGATGCCTTTCTTAAAAATTGCAACAGAATTCAAAATAAGGGATTTCTTTCAATTAAGAAGGTAGAAAAAAATGTAGTAGAAAAAGTGTAGGAAAAATGTAGTAAAAAAATGAGAAAAGTTAATATGTTCTCTTTTATCTGTAACAGACATTCTTTAATGTTTTGGAGACAGTGATTAGGCTAAGTACATTAAATCTAGTGTTTAATAAGATTTTTAAGACGTTAGGAAGTCTGGAAAGAGATAAATAAGTCTAGACAAAATATCTCTGTTTAATGTGGTTATTCTTGCCACCTATTAAGGATGTGACTTGCAGTGACCAAGCTCTGTATGATTTCAGCATGATACAGAGCACCATTTGAATGAAAGAATTCAGTTGTTTGAACTTAGGGCTGTAGAATAGTCCCTTTCACAGCGAAAGTGTGTTTAATGAATTGAAATTAGTCTGAAGAGAGATTGTCCCTGTTCCCATTTTTTTTTTTAATTCATTTTAGACCTGGAGATTCTTCTATAGTATTCAGGGAACCCTACTCAGAAAATGGAAAAAAAAATCTCATCACACTTAAAATACATACTGTAGTCAATGCATTGCACTACTTTGATAACTACAGTGTTAACATCTGTGTTTCCTGCTAGCAGTTTGGTAAAGCATTCCATGCAGCTATTACAAGGCGCACATTTTCAGTGTAAAGTTTTACATTTCAATCATGGAGAAATAAGAAGTAGAGCTGCTATACATCACCCAGGATGAAATCAGCAGTGGCATAAAAAGAAGAAGTTGATATGTCTTTGCCAGAAGATATGGATCCAAATCTGATCAGGAAAAACTCTAGGTTAAATAAATATGAATGAGAATTTATTCTTTTACTCCTTCCCATTCCATTTCAGTGGTGTGATACATCATTTCAAAAGAAGCACCATTATTATTTTGGAAATCTTGTGACTCCTTCGTGGGATTTTAGGCTCAAGACCACAGTCCCAGGTAACAACACTGTGTTTACCAGGTTAGATAGTCTAAAAAGCCATGAGTGTCTCCTAGGTCAGAATAACAAATCTTCCTCTTCTTCACATGCGATCTGAAAAAGATTTGAAGGAGAAGAGCTGGAATATGGCTCTCATATGAGGATGGGGTTTTTTTCTGAGTTTTTCATCATCTCTTTAAAATCTTTGCAGGATACAGCAGACAAACAGGATTTCCTACAGAAAATGCTGATTCAAACCAGACAGAAAATACACCCGTTTTTGTTACCATGGGTACTCTTGAAGAGCTTTCTGCTTCATACAGTTTTACAATACTGCACCACTGACACCACAGTGCAAAGAGCAAAAGATAGAAGAGAAGAAAGAGTAGGGACTGTGGATATGCCATCCAGGCACCAAGCCCTACCACCACAACCCCCCAAAATCCTCAAACAACCTCAGCACCAATAGTTTGTCCCTAAATGGTAAACTGAAAAGGTCACTATTAAAAACAGGAAAATAATCTTCATTATGTAGTGAATCAGAGCATATTTTAACCATATGCTGATTCCTAATAAGCTGAACTTAAAAATAAAATATAGAATATGTAATAAAATATAAACCACAAAAGGCTCATTAAAACAGGAACAAGAATGGTATGTCTCATTTCTCCTCCTTTTGTATTTCTGATTGGTAAGTTAAGCATTTCCTCATTTTCTAGAACCAAATGCTACAACATCTTGAATTTTTTTTGTTGACTTTCTCCTGGGACATGAATAATGCTTTTTCATTGCTTGACTTGCTTATCAAGGAGTTTTCACTGTGGCTGTTTAAAATCTTACTTCTTCAGTCTATCTCATCAGTATTCTCCCCCTGTACTTGGCACTGGTGAGGCAACACCTCAAATACTGTGCTCAGTTTTGTGCCACTCACTGCTGGAAGGACACTGAGGTGCTGGAGTGTGTCCACAGAAGGAAAATGATGAAGGGTTTGGAGCACAAGTCTTATGAGGAGACGCTGAGAAAATTGGGTTAAATAGTCTGGGAAAAAATGAGTCTCAGGGGAAACCCTACTGCTCTCTACAGCTACCTGACATGAAGGTCCAGTAAGGCAGGAGTCCATCTGTCTGTCTCTTCTACCAAGGAATAGGTAATAGACAAGAGGAAATGGACTTAAGTTGCACCAGGGGAGGTTTAGATTGAGCTTTAGCAAAAATTTCTTCACCAAAACTGCTGTCAAGCATTGGAACAGGCTTCCCAGGGAAGTGGTAGAATCACCAGACCTGGAAGTATTTAAAAGATACATATATGTGACATTTTAGAACCCGATTTACATCAGGTTGCATTAAGAGTTTGACTCAACCATCTTAAAAATCTTTTCCATCCTAAACAATTCTGTGATCCTGCTGTCAGGACAAGAGAAATGGCTTTGACAGCAATCTTAACAAACAAAAGAGAAAAGAATCTCACCTGGATCATATGGAGTCTCCCCACTGGGTTCAGGTCCTACAGTTTCTGTAATGTGCATATAAACTGCTGATCTGCAAAAAGTTCCCTTTAGTTCAGATGATTGCTTCATCTGAAAATTTGGACAAAGCTCCACAGTTACAGTTAGAAGAACCACCAGAGACCCAAACCCCAACTTAGGCCTCCCCTGCCTCCAACAACTGCCACAAAAGAACAAACTTTACCGGTTGCAGAGAACCAAAATCATGAACTCAAAATACAGGAGCACAGCAAAATAATGTCCAGTTTCAGCATCAGTTACAAAACCATGCCATGGACAATGTTTTCCAGTTCAGGCTTCCAGGGTGCTGAGTAAGAATCCAGGAACTGAAAACTCACCTTAAATGATCAAGACTTTGAGAGAAATTTTCTGGATGACAACTTTTGAAGTACTCTGGATGACATCAAGGACGATTCACATTACTTGAAAGGTATGAGTATGTTCCCAAAAATCACTTCATTTTTTTTACACAGTCTGTAGCTTTACGCATGGGGAAATCAAAGCTGTGTATGGTAAAAGGATAAAATATTTTGAGCTTGAAATCCAGAACCAAGTTCGTGTGGGAAAAAAGTAATATTGCATAAATCAGGTATAAAAACCACTATTTTTTACAGTGGGTTGTACCCCAATATAAAAGGACTGGTTAACACTAATAATAAGACATTTAGGCTATGAAGAAGTTAGGACTTCTTCATAAAAGCAGAGATCACTGTTTTTATAACTTAAAACAGGGTAGCAGGGTAGCACCCCTGATGAACAAGCTTAGTTAGAATGTGGTTCAACATTTCCCAGTGACTCCATGTGCTCTGGTATCATGATGCTCAGTGTAAGGGTACTAAATGTGCACTAAACTCTTGTGGTACTCAGTCTTACACTCTTCCAAAGTGGAAACCAGGTAGAGGACACAGCACGGCCGAGATGGTCTCAGATGGTCTCTTCTCATTGATTCAGGGGTGCCTGAAGGAACGTAGCAGAGCAGCAGCTCTCAGTGAGCAGCTGCAGTCATTCCCTCACCAAAATATTGTGTGATGATGATTCCAGTAAAACCAAGGATACAGCAAGTCAGGTCATTCAGGGTACAGAACACGTATATATATGATCTTATACTTCATATCTTTGCTACAACCAGTGCAGAAACCCCTTTGTTACCCAACACTGTGAATTAAGTTCTACCTCCTTGTATTCAAGCTGTATGAATACTCTATTTGAAACCAGTGTTGCTTCTGAGTCATCTCACACTCCAGTTGGGTCAAATGAGAGGAGACTAAGAGAGATAGACCAACTCATTACCCAGATTTGAGGAATACCTGCAATAAAGTGACAGAAAACATGCTTAACCCTAGTGACTGTCATTTATTCTCCTCACTCTCACCAACGATGTGAGGAGGAATAAAATCCAAATGCTAATTTTCATCTCATGGGAGCTGAAAATTTACAATATTGAGAGTTGGGTTCTTTTCTACTTGTCTAATTGATACTCCAGCGCACAGAATTGCTGTTTGGAAGGGAAGGGGAGGAAGAGCAGTTGAAAATAATAGATGAAAAGTGTTGTTCTTCAAATTTGAATGGAAAAGCAAGTTTGATGGCTAAATTGCCTATATCTATTTACACATAAGTCAAAAATAAGGAGGAGTGAATGGATCTTCTACTACATTTTCTTTAGCAATGCTGCTCTTGAAAACCCTAAAAGAAAAAAGGCTTCTTGTTCTGTCCACCCTTAGTCAGCTAAACACAGTTCCCTCCAACATGCCTCATTACAACAGAGCTTAAACTTTGAAACCTTAATTCACACTGAATGGCCTAAAGTAATCATATTTATTTTGATGGACCCTTCAAGAAGGAGGCTCTGTGTCAGCTAATGTGGTGGTGTGAAAATTTT
>VZRF01004331.1:0-16920 GCA_013396875.1 Vireo altiloquus
AATCATCCTGGCATCACCACTGCCTCTCTCCCCCTGACTCTTCCTTTTTCTAGTAGTTTCTATTCCTCCCTCTCCACCTCACATTTGCCAATGCATTCAGAGGGGCTAAATGATATCCTGATGTTATTTATGAATAATTTAAAATTTGTTTGTGGCCTGTAGGAAGGCATTCTTTTGTTAAAATTATTGCTACATGAACTCTGCCATGAGAAATGTGTTAGGATTCTGCACTTTATTTTTAGACTGTTCACAAAATGACAAGCACATGGATTAAAATGTGCCTTTCAAAACAGAAAATTGATACGTAAAGGCTTTAACGAGTGTGACAAAATGATCATTGTCTGCCCAGATTTGTTTACTTCAAGAATTACTGATGAAGATTTGAGAACAGGAGATGCATTCACAAATGCAGGTCATAAAAATGGGTATAAAAATGGAGATAAGCAGAGTAGTGACAGCCTCCTGCTCTGTGAAACAAAAGCAGCACAGTGTCACTCTGCTTATTCATTACAATCAGGTTCAATGAGCTACTTAAGCAAGCGTGTAATTTAATTGCTTTCATTCATAAACATACCTACCTGTTTAAAATAAAATGCTGGCAGGGAAAGAAATGGTTAGGTATCTCATTAAACTAGGTTTCTTAGTGCTCTCCATTGCCTAGAAACCTCTGGAAGTTCCCTAGAAATTATATGTAGTCACCATTCCTGGAAGTGTCCAAGGCCAGGTTGGACAGAGTTTTGAGCAAACTGGTCTAGTGCAAGATGAACTTCCCTCCCAAAAAGTCTATGATTCAACCCCAGTGAGATCAAATACATAATTTTATGTGAGTTCAGGAAATTTTGTAAGTATGCAGCTGCCATAAAAGCAAAGGAGCAGCAAATTGACATTGTTTTTGAGACAATTTCTCCCCCTCCTTTGCTTTTGCTTTAGGAGAACCCAATAAAAGTAGATAATTTCCCACCACAGATAATGACAAGACATCATCTGGAATCTGAGTTATTCACTCAGTGAAAGACGTTGTGATAAAAACAGAGAGGCAGAAAAAAAGATCAGCATTTCACAACAGACAGCTCACTTGTAACCTTTGCTCAGTGATACTCCAGTGTTTGGTCCCAAACACATTTCATCTGCTTGCTTGGAGAATGAAGGAGATACTCAAATACATGGTCCCTCATGTCATATATTTGTGTTATTTTAGGTAAAAGAAAAGGAAGTTATGTTAATAGTGTTTTCACTTGACCAAATCAGCTCAATTTCAGTTTGATACCAAAGTCCACAGAATGAAGGAAAGGCAAAAGAGTCTCTAAACTGGACTCAAGACTGGATCAAAATACATCTAGCCTAGGGCTGAGTGAGAAACTCTTTATGTGTGCCATAAAGAATATAAGAGTGAATTTTGTCTTAATATTGAAAAAATCCCACAACAGATTAGTCCCTCCCTAAATTTATACTCTTTATGGAATGCAAAATTCTACATTCAGCATGACACTTCAATCAACTTTTTTTTTTGTGTAGATTTGGGTCAAAAACCAACAGAGGTGCTTTAAAAACTTTTAAAAGCTCCTTCTAGTTATGAACATCAAATCAGTTTTTAAAAATGAATGATGTTCAGTAGCTTTTCATTTGCTGTATCTGCAAATCATGAATATGCTCATTGTCAGAATTACAATCAATGTTTTCAACTAGTCCAAAATTTCAGAATGTTTCATTCTGTGCTTGCCAAGCTGGTAAAAATACTTTTTTTTATTATTACAGCATACAGCCAGAAGAGAGCAAAAACAAACATAAGAAATAAACTAGCAAATAAAGCAAACTTTTCTGAGTTATTTAAGGCATCAATTACAAGACACTTCATTGTGATCACCACAAGGATCTGCACTGCCTTGTCCCACCTACCTACCAGATTAATCTTAGCCTGCACCACTTCCACTACAGCTCCAAGCCTTTAGGGACACACACCATGACCAGCTCCACAGCTTTACCACCAGACGTTTTTATATTTATTTCCAGGCATGCTACAGTCAGGAAAAGTATCACTGGGCATACTCCAGGGTCTCACTGACCACCTCATATCGATGCACATACATCAGGAGAGCATCAGCACACACACTTCTTCTGACATTTGATATCCACTTTTTGGGACATGGAATCATAGAATCCCACAATGGCTGGGGTTGGCAGGGACCTTGAATCTCATCTCATCTCATTCTGACACCCAGGCCCCAAGCAGGAGCAGTTTCCACTAGCTCAAGTTGCTCCAAGCTCCATCTGACCTGGCCTTGAACACTTCCAAAGATGAGGCAGCCACAGCTTCTCTGGGCAACTTGTGCTGGGGCCTCACCACCCTCATAGGGAAGAATTTCTTCCTAAAAGCCTAATAAACCTATTCTCTGGCATTTTGAAGCAAAACCAGGCAGAGTTTCCTAAAAATTGCTGAGATATCTGTGTCCTGTCCCCACCTCCATTTCCTGTCTTTATTTTTCCATGACATCTGGTGCTTCACAGACAAAATGCAGGAGAAAACTGACTGTGCCTGTGAGTAGCAAATCTGTCCCCATGCAGGGCCATGGTGCAGTGGAGAGGATAGAGTTGAGCTGCCTTAGCTGCTGGCACAGGGAGCAGGACAGACCTCTCAGCAGACATGACTCCAGGAGATCTCTGCCATCCCAACCTGCAGTCCTCATCACAGCACAGCAACCCCAGCTCCTCCCTTACATTAAAATAAATTGTTCTGCTTTCTTACTATTTGCTTTCTTACTGTTTGTAATGGGGATAGAGAGAAGGGACAGGAAGAAAAAGTCTCTTTGGATGCAGTTTTTTTCACATATTCCTGTGGGTTACGGCAGTCAGGTGAATGGTGTGAGAAATAGATTTGTATCTCTTGCATGTCTTTTCTTAAAAAAAAAAAAAGGGGGAAACACAAATTCATAAATAATAATTACCCCAAAAACCACTGACAGACACATAACCATTTAGTCCCATCCTGTTGATTGATATATATGATACAAAAGGTTGAAAATCACATTCTGTTTTACAGGAAATCAATATTTTTTACATTTGTTTTACTTTTGTATTGGCTTTTTAAATTTTGCAAGGATGACAGTTAAAAGAACTTCATTTGATAATGTAAATCTTCATTCAAAATATGATTTTCCATTTTAGTATTTTTTCCATTATGGCATGTCACGTCAGCTGTCCAAGCACATGAACTGTTTGACACATTTTACCCGTCAATGTCAAAATTTCAAACCTATTCATTACGAGTTCCAATCTGCAAAGACACACTGAAAAGAAAACAAATAAGACTTTGAAATCGGGAGGGACAATCTATTGAGTTCACTGATATTACAGAAGTGCTTTACAAATGAAACAAAAATAAAATATTTCAACTCCCATATTAGGACATTACAGGAGTAGCTCCACATAATAGTGTCGCTAGGATAATACAAAGACCTTTAAACACAGTAGCTTAATTTATTGTAGAGAATTAATAATGTTTAAAACTAGAAAAAAATCTTTTAAGTCTTTTTCCCTTTTAGAATTGTGTGAAAGTGAGTCCATTTCAATGAAACTAGAACTAAAGTTAAGTTAAATTAACTTCTTCCCAGCCAGGAAAAAAAATTTCTATTTTCTAAAAAACACTATTTAAAAAAAAATGTATTTTCTAATTTCTAAACTTTTACTTATCAAGATTTTTTCAAGTATTTATATCTATTTGTAGGAGCAGCTGGGTCAATCTAGAAGCCTCTCCACTAAATCAGTGAGACCAATGAGAGTTTTAGCAGCATTATCTTCAAATTATTAAAGTTACTCAGTGCTTCAGTGTTACAGAGATTATTGCCTGATAGTGCCTGGGGGAAAACTGTGGGGTTTTTTTTGTGATCAGACCGCTAGAGGATCATGCTGGAATAAAGATGTCTGGAAGGAAAACAAATATGTCTTTATACTTCCAGATTAGCTGTGTGTTTAAGAGGAATGGGGAAAAGGAAATTATGAGAGCTCCTTTTATGCTTATGACTTCTGATGGCTGAAATTGCAGGGATAAAACAATATATTTGAGTGGAGTCTTCTTACATTGTAGAACAGGCTGATTTTTGCAGATTTCCAGGATCTAAAGAAATGCAAAGATCTGTCCTCTGAACCTCATTTCATGCAAAAGATCTCTGAAGTCATCATTGTATCACTTGCTAATAAAAGACTAAATTATGTTTCTTCCACTTTCTGTCAACTCCTAAAGGAAATAAAGAATGCAACCAAAATATTTAAGTGATCATCAAGATTTGAGGAAAACTGTTCAATAAACATGATAAATATATGTTTCTGTAGAAGAGCACTATTTGTACTTTTACTTAAACTCTTCATGGATAACCTATACCTTATGAAGAGATAAAAAGGGAGAAGGACTAGTATGCTATTAATTGTGTTTGCTGTAAGAGAAATAATAGTAGAGGTTGCAAATATTGGAAATAATACTTAAAATTAATCATGAATAATAATTCTCAGCCAAAAGAAGGTACAGGTGAAGGAAGGTGCACATTATAGGTTTTAAATATTTCAAAAAAGATATTGTCATATAAAACGTGGAAGTGAATGGTATGAAATAAGAAATAACCTCATATTCAGAGGTTACATTAGGAGTATTTTTTTTTAAAGAGTTTAATTTTTCCTCTTAGAGGTACTGAAGATTTGTTCCCAGCTTCCCCTGTGATGCATTCCTGCATTTCTGATTACTTGTAAATTCATACACTAATATACCTTTCATATCCCATCCACGTTTCAGCCTCTCACAGGGGTAAGACCAAAGCCCATGGAAAATTTGGCATTTAATTCAAGATACCTGACTGCATGGATCAGTGAGAATTCATGGCCAGTATGGAGACTCCCTGTGATGTGAACCATTAGGAAAATAGACTTGCATGGTGATGCACAGAAAACCACAAATTTCCCCTGTGGTCCAGCTCTAGTGGTAAGAAAAATGTAATAATATTTGTTCCTTCTATTGCACCACTTAAAGGAAAACAGAAGAGCCTCCAATGAAGTCAAGTTTAGCATTGAAAGAAAAAAGGCAGAAAAAAAATCTCTAAATTTATGTATTAAATTTGGCCATCTGTAGGCAAATTTTATAGTAGGCTCTTGAAAATTAGTTACTTTGTTTAGGGCTCAAAAGATGGTTAAAGAGCTGGAGCATCTCTCCAACAAGGAGAGGTTCAGGGGCCTGGGACTGTTTAGTCTGGAAAATAGAAGACTTGGAAGAAAATTTTTTAAGTATATACAAACGTGATTATGTTTAAACCCATTAAATTTTGCCTCAGCATAAGAAAGCACATTTTTACTGAAAAATCAAGCACTGAAACAGGCTGCCCAGCAGGTTTTAGAGTCTCCTTTCTGGCAGGTATTAAAACCCCAAGTGGACAAAATTCTGGACACCCAGCCCTAACCGATCCTGCTTGAGCAGGAGTGTGGGACTTGACAAAATCCAGGTGTGCCTCTCAATGTCAGCAATTTAATCCCATTCTCTTCCTCAACCACTGTTTTGATGGATAAAAATGGCTTCACTTCATAACCTTGCACGAATGGGTGCAGAATTACTTCACTAAATTGCCTTTAACCCTCAGAAGGATCAATTAGAAGAACATTTAAGAAGGCCTTTTTTTTTCTTCTTGAGGAGAAAATGAGTTTTGAGGCCTGGTAAACCTCTTTCTTAGCATCAGGGGTGGAAAAAAAAACCATCCACAAGTATTCCAGAAGAGATTTAATGCTTTGAAATACATCTTAGCTCTGAGCTGTGGAGACAAGACTGACCAAATTATGAGCACACCATGCTGTTAATAGCTGAACTCCTGGGACTTTGCACAGCAACAAGAGCTTTATTTTTATATTAGAGATGTGTCCAGTAACCCAACAGGCTGCGTGTGTGAGTCTAGTACTAATTATATATCAATGGAATTTGTCTTTAACACTCAATACTTCACTGCACTGCCTCTGCTGATCTGCCAATACGTCTACAGGAACACTCTTATTTCTCCATTGCCCTGTGTGAAAACTCAGCACCTTAGAGACTCTCTTTCTCTTCCTCTCAATCTTCCATCCCACACATAATTTGTGGGATGGACAAAGAAGCCTATACAACAATAAATAATATTTTTTTTTCCTTTGTTTTGAACAGTATCTCATCGAAGGCCAACCCCTTGACTGCACTGCTTCTGTTGCTCTGAGAATTATCTGGGAAAATAGATTAGAAATATCAGAAGGGGCAGACTGACAGGAAAAGACAGAGAACTTGGAGAATATCAACAAAAAACCTGTAAAAACAGCTAAAGCCTTGTTATTAAAGGAAAAGAACCTTCAGAGAAAATAAAGGGATGGAGATGAATTAGCCCATTTCAGGCTAATTAACTCATATGAGGTCATTAACACCTGTGAGGTGGTCAGTCCCATGGCACAGCCTTGGCAAAAGGGCTGGATAACAACACTGACAAGAATGTCAGTGTCAGCAGTGTCTGAGTTGGAAATACAGAGATGTCTGGAGAGGGTCTTGTTCCAAGTGATGCCTTAAATGGCTACCTAGAAACAGAGACCAGACAGGAATAAAGGAATAAAGGAGGGATTGATTGGAAAGGCCTTCAGAGGTCACACTCTGGGCTCCAGAGGCTCCTGCCTCAGTGCATCCCAAAATGGACAATGACAGCTCCCGAGTTCTTCCCACTTTGCTATCAGCATCAATTGCCCAAGCAGAAGCCAGGCAAGGATGGAATTTGCCCAAGCTTGCCCCCCTTTCTCTCCCCAAGATGAAGGTTTGCAGTTGTTGGGCCCAGGAGGGTCTGGGTGTCCTTGGAGAGCGAGCTGGAGAGGCTTTGTTATGTCAGTGTGAGCATGAGAGAACAGCACTGAACGAGCTCCAGGGAACTGCAGAGTTACACTGGGCACTGCAAGATTTGAAAAATATGAAAATTAAAACCTAAGGCATCACAAGAACGATCTAATTTATGAGGAAGAGGAATATGTGCAAGTGAGAGGGGAAACTGCATCTTTTAGGAACTACTTACAGAAGGGTATTGGGAATTCTGAAGGTGTTCATCGACATTGTGTGTCTAGACTTTTTGTTTATCTGTTGTATTGCTAAGAGTGACCGTGGCTGCAGAGTTCCTTGCTTCTGGTTAATGATATGTCACTCCCTAATCAATAAACCACTTTGATTTAGAGCAAACTGCATGAACCAAGCAGTTTTTGCCTGCAATGATATGAAAGTCTTAATATTGACTGAAATTATGACACAGTTGGCGTGAGAAAGTATCAGTTAATACTGTTCACATGAAAGTTTTTTTTCAGGAGCACCTAACAGAAAACAAGGGAGGAGGAGGTGCCAGTCCTTTATCCTCACTGTCAGAAGTCTTGTAGGTCTGGCTCCTTTTCTTTCTCAAGAGACAAGGCACTATCAAGTCTCCCTGAGCAACCCTTCTGAAGCCTCCAGTTGTGATCATTCCTGCATGCCCACTCATGTGGAGACAAGGGGAAGCTACTTCTGTACGGTTTACAGACATGGGAAATTAATTATTGAGTTTCATTGTATATATTCTAAGAGAATCAGAACACTAGTATTACTCAAAAATCTACTTCTCGACAGTCAACTCTCTCCTTGTGCTTCTGGCCTCCAGG
Organism: Vireo altiloquus; assembly: GCA_013396875.1. Lineage (NCBI taxonomy): Eukaryota > Metazoa > Chordata > Aves > Passeriformes > Vireonidae > Vireo > Vireo altiloquus. Next base: position 7,657 of record VZRF01004331.1, read on the forward strand.
CTGAATTGCAGGTGAGTTCTTGCTTCCACATTTAATTTCCATCACTCAGCAATCTTCTGGGTGCTAATGAATGATTCCCACCCCTTGCTGAGCCTTGGGAACTCCTTTCCATTGCCCCCAGGGCCTGGATGACACTTGATGGCAATATGATACCATCTCTTCTCGTAGAATCCCAGAATCATTAAGGTTGGAAAGGACTTCCAAGATCTTTGGGTCCAACCTGTGACCAAGTACCACCTTGTCAGTAAACCATAGCACTGAGTACTGTGCTCAGTCATTTCTTAAACACTCCCAGGGGAGGTGACTCCACCACTCCACCACATTTGCTGCAATTTTTCATGCTCCATTGCTCTTTCACCTGATCCAGTCATCCTGTTTGGCAGAACACAACATAAATCACAAAACAAAATCTAAATATACAGTCTACCAAAATGTATCATTTTTATTACACATAAGAAAAAAAATGTAAATAAACCATATTTTCTTCCTGTTGTCATTCCTTTCCACCTGCCCTTAACAAATGCACAACTCTGTGGCCAAAAGCTGGAGGGCATCTCCCATGCTCCAGAGAACCCCAGGCTAGAACAAATGTACCAGAGGTTCTTTCTTAAAGGCGTTTACAGCATAATGGATATGTAGTTCCCTGAAGAATTTCCTTTCCCAGGCAGTTGAAAATCATAATGTAAAGTAATCTGAAAGGTTAATGATCAATTAGACCTGGGGGCAAACATTAACTGGAGGGTTTGAAGGAGTTTGTCCTTTGGGTTTTCACTTTTTTGAGATGCTCCATCAAGCCAAACCTTCGGACTTTAGCTGAAGTGAATTACTCATTCAGGGTTTCTTCTAACGTGTGATTTTTTCCCTTTGGGGAAATAAAAATGTAAAACAGCAAAAACAGATTTCCAACACTCGGAAAAAAAAAGTTACACGTATTTACAACATCTCCATAGGTGATGAACATATGTTTTTTCCCTGCCAGAGTTTAATAAGGATAAAAATGTAAACACCTACAGTAGTCAGCATAACCATGTCTGGAAATGCTATTATCTGTATTTATCTCATGGATTAGAGCTCAGTTTCTCAATGAAACTCCAGTCTGATTTATACAGAACATCCCTTCATTTATCACCCAGTTTTTTATTCAATTTTATTTAACACAAAGAAAAACTTTTGTCACTTCAATTTTCTAGAAAGACCTTGCCATTCTGAAAGGAGCCATAGATAGGGAAAGAGTCTTAGACACCCCTCCTGTGTGATCCCTGTGCATTTCCTGCACTGGAAATATCTGCTCCCTGAACTACTGGAAAAAGATTATGGCTCTGCTGTGCTGAATGCATGGGCAAGGATCTATCTTCCTAAGATGTCCAGGAATACTTAGAGAGGATGTAGTCAATAAATACTAGAATTTAGGCGAAAAAAGACCTTTAAGACCATCACATCCAACCACTCCTCCTGCACTGCCAAGGCCACCACTAACCTGTGTCCCCAAGTGTCACACCTACATGGCTTTTAAATCCCCCAGGGATGGTGACTCCACCACTGCCTTGGGCAGCTTGTACCAGGGCTTGACAACTCCTTCCATGATGAAATATGTCCTAATATCCACCCTGAGCCTCCCCTGGCCCAGCCTGAGGCTGTTCCCTCTCCTCCTGTCCCTGTTCCCTGCGAGCAGAGCCTCTCCCCACCGGCTGTCCCCTCCTGTCAGGGAGTTGTGCAGAGCCACAAGGTCCCCCCTGAGCCTCCTTTTCTCCAGCCTGAGCTCCTTTCCCAGCTCCCTCAGCCACTCTTGGGGCTCCAGCCCCTTCCCCTGCTCCGTTCCCTTCTCTGGACACACTCCAGCCCCTCAAGGTCTCTCTGGCCATGAGGGCCCAGAACTGGACACAGCACTCGAGGTCCCTCAGCAGTGCCAGCACAGGGATGGTCACTGCCCTGGGCCTGTGCCCACACCATGGCTGGCACAGCCCAGGGGCCATTGGCCTCCTGCCCACCTGGGCACTCCTGGGCTCCTGGCCAGCCTCTGTCCCCAGCACTCCCAAGGCCTCTTCCAGCTTTCCAGCCCCTCTGCCCCAGCCTGGAGCTGCAGAGGGTTGGGCTGACCCAAGGGCAGGACCCAGCACTTGGCCCTGTTGACCCTCACATAGTGTTTTGTCCATCTCTTCACCTTGGTTGGGTGATCTATAAGAGACTCCCTCCACTGTATCTGTCTTGCTGACCTTCTCGATTCTTACTCATTCTTGTCCCAGTAAAGAAGGGAGGAGAAATCCTGGTTCTAGTAATGGTGAGAGGTGTTGAGGTCTCAGTGCATCATTAGGTAATTCATAACTTCTGTTACCAATGCATTAACATCCTCTACTTTACATGCTCTATTTTGTTACACCAGATATTTTTTAATAGAATGTCTCTCTATTCTATTGCTTCTATAATTCAGCACCGAGCAGAAGAATAGCACTTATTGTAAACCTTGACACAGAGAAGAGCAATTTGAAATTAGATTTATATCCATCAGAAATGCAGGTACTTCATTCCTTGTTTGTTGTGTTTTTATGAGAATAATTATGGCTACACTCATATTTTGAGCTGATTTTGAGGAGAGACTCTACCACCGTGACAGAACAACAAACCTATTCTGTAAATACTCAGACTACTTAGCATAAAACTACAGCATCAAATGCTGTGTTGTAGGGAATTGCTGAACGGGATTTTATTAGAGTTATTTTAGGTAACAGGACCAGTTTATGTGTCGAGCATGGAGTTCAGAAGACTAATATGCATGTTCTCCTCCATCAGTCTATTGAACTGCCATAAGCACTGGTATGTATTAAAGTAGAAAAAAAACCAGCAAATTAGTTCATGCTGAGATCTGTGCCCTGAAGTAGTGCTTGCAAAACCCAGCGGGTAGGCTGCAGTATGGCTGTGACTTCCTATTCATAAAGCATCTTAAAAACTTCTTGGAAGGTAGTTTTCCTCCTTCGGAATCCTGCTGGTTAGCTGTTAAACTTCACTGCCTTCATCTGGTTTTCATAAAGCATCGTCTTAAGGACACTGAACATCTGAGATTATAAGGTATTTAGCTGCCCACATTGCAGTGTTCTGTGACAGAACTGTGATTTATTGTGGGCTGTGGAAAAAGTCTGGACGAATAACCATAAAAATGCCAGGGTTAGGATGCTCCTCTCTTACCACACTGGAACTTATTGTAATGCAGTGAAGAATACAATTAATTCAAAAGCCTTTGACTGCTTTCCATGCACTAGAGGCTTGAGTCTATTAAAGCTACATAAGTCTTGGTCATTTATTAGGAATGAATTTCAAAATTGTACAAATCCATTTTTTATACAAATAGCAGAAGGCACCAGACCAGATTAATGACTAAAGAATTGCCTGCCAAATTTCTTATTTAATTAAAACTTTGTCTTTTTCACTCTAAAAATGAGAAGAAAACTATTAGAAGCGACTTAAAATCTCTTTTTCATATTATGCAAAAAGTAGTTGGGCTTTACTAATGAGAAAGTTTTTCTGGTTTTTGTGTGAATTAGTTTAAAAAGTAGATTTTGCAATAGAATTTAAGACTCAAATTCTAACACAGAAAAAAACATCCATTCACTGAAAAATGAATTCTATGAATTATTTTTACATCACACCAAAAGCACATTATTTTATGCTTATTTATTTAGGCCAGACCAAGGTTTCAGCGTTCCAGCAGCTGTGCATAGATGCCTGAAAATGCAACACTGTCCTAATAATTTTAGGATCTAAAACCATGCAAATTTTGGGTTTGTTGGCTATGGGAGGATCTCCTCTGCAGGACAACTACAAAACCATTTCAAACTGAAGACAATTTCACAAATGCAAACCAGAAAAAGCAATATTTCTCTCATTTAACCTGATTCCTTTTTGGTTTTGCCCTCCTCCCCTTTAAAAACGTCCTGCAAATGTCCAGCTGGCATACAGAAGTGCTTCCACAAATGATAGGTTGTTTTTTCGTCCTGGTGGATCTGCACAAGGATGTTTTTTCAGTTCTAAGGGAAGCATCACCCAAGGGGAGTCAACACATTGCAGCTTAGGCATTTGGAGGTCGTGTCAATCATCTGATGTTAAATCTCTCTCCTTAGCTACCTGTAAGGTTTATCTCACCTTGCCTGAGGACTTGTGGATACATTTTGTTGTTCAGTAAGACGTAATACCAGAAGAGCTACAACTACAGCTCTAAAAGAGTGTCTCAGTAAAACCAGTCTGGCTGCAACGCTAATAACTTACACTACTACAAGATAAAACTCTCCATTGTCTCAATGAGCTTTTTTTTTTTTTGAGCTTTTTTATTTTTTAGGCTCTGTGAGCTTAACACTCCACGAATTATTTTTTCAGGGTTGCTAGACAGTGAGTTGCTCAAAGTGATTAACAGACATTTACTACAGATTATTTTTTATTTCATCCAAAAATGAGCTAGGGAAATGTACTGGGGGGAATAAAACCCAGTTTCTGTATATTTCTCCTACATTTTTATCTTTCCTCATGAGGTTTATTAACCTGTTGTTGACCTGTTGACCTTGATCTCTGGTGTGGGAGCAATAGCCTGCACTGTTGAGGCACTTGTCTCAAAGTCAACTGCAACATCAACTACCCATCCTCTACCTCTACCCACTGCCCAGCTTGGACAAGTACCTCCAAAGCTCCCTTTGGGCATCAAATCCCAGACCTTTAGATTGATTCCTTATAAACATTTCCAAAATAATCACGTCTCAAGCCAGAAGCATTTCTAATGCCCTCTTTGTTTTCATTCCAAAGGGGGAATTATTCTCTGCCACCTGTTTTTTTTACCTTCCTATGTCTTCTGTGATTCAATTTCAGTCATTCTGCTTTGTCACCCTAACATAGCATGGAAAACCATGCCAGCAGAGAGACATCATTGCACAAACCACCCAAAACTCCTCTGCTCCTAGCAGCCATCTGTGATGTGGTGGTTATCCTCTTCCATTAGAGCACCCTTCTCTCCATCACCTCTCTCCCCTGTTCTTAGATAATCACACAGTCACTGAGGTTGGAAGGGGTCACAGAAGTTCTCTGGTGCACTTCAGACGAGGTTGCTCAAGGTTTTGTCCAGTCAGGTCTCAAAAATCTCCAAGGATGGAGGCAGCACAGACTCTAAAATCTGTTCTGCTGTTTGCCTGTCCTGTTTTCAAGCACCGTGCCCCTGAAAAACCCCAAAGCTGCTGCTTGCAGGATGCACAGAAGTGGTAACAAAGCAGCAGTGGAAGAATTTAAGGGCAAAATAACCACGCATACAATTTGCAGAGGTTTATCTATGGAAATGTGAAGGGAATTTCGTATTTTCATTGAAAATGACTAGAGAGGGAAAGAGAATCTCTTTCAATGCCTGTTTTTTCCTGCCCTTCCCAACAATTTACATTTTTATAACATATTTTTGGACAGAACAACAAGAAACACCCCTCCTAGCTACAGAAAGTCAAGGCATGGCTTTAATGGAACCCACCCCAAATATTTTAAAACGCATGACATGGCAATTTCAAAAATTCTGTGGCCAAGACAACCTCTACTTGCTGCCTCCTAACACATTCCCTGTTTGCATTTTGCCTGCCATTGCTCCTCTATGCAATGTGCTTTACCGGAGAGGTTAAATGGTTTTAAAAAATTGATTACAGTTGACTAAGCTTCCTGTGCCTGCTTGCTCATTCATACATTGGAAAATGAATCAGCACTGATTTAACATGCATTTCACAAAAGATGCAACAAAACTTGCATGCTGGACCAGAGAAATTTATTTATACAACATCTCTGTGCTAGCAAAATATTTAGTCATATGCTGCTGCTATTTAACTCTGGCTTTTCTGTCCAGGATTATCTCCATGTATTATGAGGATTTGGCATAAATGTTACAGTAGTTTGCACCACAGATACAGAAGCATTAATGGTTTTTGCTATCACAGAAATACTTTTAAAGAAGTAAGTTAATAAATAAATAATGAGTTAATGTTGCCTGGTAATGAGTCTTAGAAGAATTCCAGTTTTATTTCACTTAGAAATTCTGAATCTGACTTCTTTTTTAAAAGTACATGATCTATAAGTTGTGTACTTTTGCAGTGGGAAAAAATGAACTGGAGGCAATTTGGAAAGGAAGCTCAAAGAATCTTTTTATACACATATATTAAAAATTTTAATATATAGATTTATACCAAATATAGTAGTATAATATGATAAATATATATATATCAAGCTGTTTACTTTCTGCAAGATTAACAGAGACAGCTTGGATTTTGAAAACAGCCAACTAACTGCTTGCTGTGAATTTCACATTAACTGTATATTTTCCATTCTGATAAATATTTCTAAAACCATTTCAGCCTTGAAAAATGAAAAATTGAGTGTGACTGGAGAACTGTTTTGACTTCACTGCTAAGAATGTCAGTAGTTATGTGAAAATATATCACATTTGGAAATACTGAGGAAGATGCTAGACAGAGCTTGAACTACATGACCTGAGACAGCAGAATTAATTAATTAGTACCAGCTGATGTATAGCTTGTGTAGGGCAGCTCTAAGCTATCTCAGTGCATTGCATCCCTAATATTTCATAATATATAAGACATATAAACCTTCTTTGAGAGCATAAGCAAAAATGTGTGGATGTATTTTTATACACCAGACAAAAAAATTTTGTTCACCACACAAAGGCCTGTTTTTAAAAGAATGTAGGTTTCCTTTCCGCAGCCAAAAAAGAAATTTCTGTTCAGGCTCACACTTTCAAGGCCACCTACATTCAGAAGAGGACAAAAGCTGTGCCACATTACACAAACTTTGGGGAAACTTTTAAAAAAAGGCTGGGAAGATGTGCTGAACTCTAGCCTTCATATCCTGAGCTGCAGACTTCAAGGCTTAGTCACTTCTCTTTCTCTCCCTTAGTTCAGACTGAAGTTATCAAAGCAAGCTTCCTAATAAAGAGATTTTAACTGCTGAACCACTTCCCAAGGGAACTAACAAAAGTCTGGTACTAAAGCTATTGGAAACCAGCCATGATAAAATCCCAGCACACTTAATTTGAGGCAGACTGCTACACTGGCTCTCGAGGGATCACTAGCTGTTCTGTTAAATAACTGCACTCTGAGGATAGACAGGACCCAATTTACTGGCATTAGCTGAGGGAAAGGGACTTCTCTTTTGGACAGAGATGAGAATTTGAGACCTCTAAATCACAGAATATTCTGAGCTGCGAGGGACCCACAAGGATCTTGGAGTCCAGGTTTTAAGTGGATGATCCCTGTGGGATTGACTCCACAGCCTTGGTGTTGTCACCACCCTGCTCTGACCAACTGAGCTGCTGTGTCATTGTGTCAAAGAGATGCAAAATTCTTTCAGTTATAACAATGTCTTCTGACCATTTGGATCTTCAAAGCTGTCCTTGCATCACAGTGAGGAAGAGAGCCAACAGGTTAAGTTTTTCTGCAAATTCTTTGCACACACACACTCATATATATATATATATTTATATACACACCTTGTGTAATTTACATAATCATACAAAGTTTATACAGGCATAAAACTCAGTTTGTCACGCAGCCAGAATCTGCTGAAGGTGATGCGGACTTGGTGCTATGGAATTCTACATCCTGAAAGAATCCTTTTAAACCTCTTCGTTGAGCCAAATGATTTTTAAAGATGCCTCTGGGTTGGTGCTCTCAGCTTTACCACCTAGTGCACATAAGCTTGTGCCAGGAGAGAAAACAGAACAAATCACTTTTATCCCATCTTTAAAAATCCCAAATCCCTGGCTGGCTAGAGTTTACACTAAAACTAGGAGGGAAAACTTGCTTTATCATTTGATTTCTGCATTTTTAAGTTATTAACCATCATCTCAGCTTTCTCTTTCTGAAAATGTGCATTGGATTAATTTTGGTAATTCCTGTTTAAAATGTTAATTCAGATTTCTTTATAAGACAGGAAAGAGAAGAGGTCAGGGTGTAATTAATAGAAGTGACACCCAGCTTGTGTCTATTTTTTCAAAAGTAAGTATCAGTTTTCCCGAAACAAGAAGAGAAGAGAAAGAGTATTTAGTCCTAATGACATCCAAGGTTCAGCAATATTTTTCTGGACTGTGGTGCCTAACAGAGATAGATGATGTTATTTTGCCTTCTAACAGAAAACTGCAGAAAGATTAAAGGTAATTGGGAAAATAAAATTCTTTTCAGGAAGCTATGAATTTAACTCTCTTTAAAGTATAGATAATTCTCTTAGTAAGCCCTTAAGAGGAATGATCATGTTTTCTGCTGCACTGACAATGAAAGGTAATCCAAGGAGATTATATCTTAGCAAATCATTAATTACATAGTTCAATATCCTAAACTGTATGGTAAACAGAGAAGATGAGCCAAACAACCCAAATCTGTCACTGCTTAGTTGCCTTGGGAAGCTGATGGGTTTCTTTACCCAGAAGAGATTAATCTGGGTTTTTTTCAGCTGTTTGTTGTGAAGCTGGGATATCTTAGATCAATGGCAAGCAGGCAAATTTAGGGGCATTTCAATAGATTTTCCCTCAATTCAAGTGCGGGAAACTGAATCTTCATCAAATATGCTTTTATGAGACAAGTGTAACAATTCAGTAACGTGGGAAAAGGGAACACAGAATCATGGAATATCCTGAGCTGGGAGGGACCCACCAGGACCATCTAGTCCCACCCCTGGCCCTGCACAGGCACCCCAACAATCCCACCCTGTGCATCCCTGGGAGTGATGTCCAAACTCTCCTGGAGCTCTGGCAGCCTCGGGGCTGTGCCCATTCCCTGTTCAGTGCTCAGCATCCTCTGAGGGAGGAACCTTTCCCTGTTCCCCTGCCCAGACCCTGCCCTGGCACAGCATCATGCCATCTGAGGAACTAGAGTATCTATGTGCCTTTTGTTATAATCAGGGCCTACATGGCCCACCCCAGTGGCACCTTTAAGGGTTGATAAGTAGATGAAGATGCATAAAATGTCACCATTATGGGCACAAATCTAACAGAAAAATGTACTAAAAAGGAGACAGCAGAGGGAGATTAAATCAGAGGTGTGTTGTATGTCTCAATGAATGTACTGGGATGATTTGTGCTAAAATATAGTGGGATGAAATAAAAAATGGACTGAATTATTTAATATGCCTGAGTGGAGCCCAAATGGGTGTGCAGAAACAAAACCAAGTAAACTACTCTCCCTGTTTTCTCAACCTGTGCAATTGTTGGATCTAGTCCTGGGATCAGTGTTGGAGACCAGCAAAGTC
>VZRF01004334.1:0-13677 GCA_013396875.1 Vireo altiloquus
GGAGGGAGGGAGGGAGGGAATGATCCTATAATTTAGGGGATGGTGCTGTGTATCTGTCCCTGCTTAGAGAAGGATTTTCAAAGTGGAGGGGGAAAAATTCCTACGAAGTGTTTGCTTTGGTGACACCAGTTCCTCAGGGAAGGGACAAGATGTGTTTGGCACCAGCTGCAATTCCAGGCTTTCACCTCTTTCCTGAAAATCCACATCTCTCCTTCTCCCAACATCAGCACCAGTTTTCCCTCTTTCTCCAATCCCTCTTTTTCCTCCCTTTCCCTTTCTTCCCAACCTGGTCCTGTGCACTGCCAGGAAGGAAAATGTGATGCCCTGCATTGTGAGAAAGCCTTGAACTGCTTTTTTTTAAGGATAAGAGGACCTCCTGGCTGAGATTTGATGGAAAAACTCAAATTTATGTGATGGAAGGTTGGGAAGAGGAAACTAGTCTGTGTTTGCAGAGATGTTGGAACGAAGAGTAGCACTGGGAAGCTCCAGGGGAAATGAATAATTCTGGTTTCCGACACATGGGAAATAATGGATGGAAAAAACCAGACACAGGAATATTTCCTTCTCCAGTGGTTGCAGTCCAGGGTCCACAATCCGGGAAGGAGAAAGTGTGCTCTGAAATCATGCAAAGGTGGGGATTGAAGCTGTCCAGGAAACCTGGAAAGATGCATCTCACGTACCTGTGCTGTTGGATTGTGGAAATTCACGGTTCCCTGATGTTCACCCAAACCTTTGCAACCTCCTCTGATGCTCTTGTTACTCCATATGGAATCTTGGAATGGTTTGGGTGGGAAGGGACCTTCAAGGTCATCTTGTTCCACCCCTTACCATGGGCAGGGACACCTTCCACTGTCCCAGGTTGTTCCAAGGTGCATCACACCAGACCTGGAACACTTCCAGGGATCCAGAGGCAGCCACAGCTCTTCCAGAAAACCTGTGCCAGGGCCTCACCTCCCTCACAGGGAAGAATTTCTTCCCAATATTCCATCTAACCTCACCCTCTGGCAGTGGGAAGCCATTCCCCCTTGTCCTTTCACTCCATCCCTTGTCCCAAGTCCCTTTCCAGCTCTCCTGGAGCCCCTTTAGGCACTGGAAGGTGCTCTGAGTTCTCACTGGAGTCTCTTGTTCTCCAGGCTGGACATTCCCAGTTCTCCCAGCCTGGCTCCATAGGTGAGAAGCTCCAGCCTTGTGATCAAATTAGTGCCTCCTCTGGAATTGCTCCGACAGGAACACCTGTACCTGGTCAGGTTCCTTCCGCTGTTCCATGAGACCAGAAGTAAAGGAAAAGCCCAGACAATTCCTGCTTGGAGAGGAAAGACAACAGGGATATTTCTAAGATGGAGCAATTTAAAGGGAAGTTTCTAAGGGAGGGAAGAAAGTTGAGGAAGGCTCAAAAAGCAAATTATTCTTGATAAGGTGATGATGATAATGATGATGATGATGATGATGATGATGATGATGATGATGATGGTGATGAGTAGAAACCTCAGATCTTCAGCCACAACCACGACAATCTGAGCCCAGAATTTCGGAGCAGAAACCTGCCTGGAAAACAGGGATCAACTGAAATGTCAGCAGCCATGTGGTTTTCCAGGAATTTAGCTCAGAGTTAATCCCATGCAACCTCGAAAGACTCGCGATTCACTTAGCCAGCATTGCAGGTATTTAACATTGCGGCATCACCTGCTCATGGAAAACCCTGGAGTAGTTCCTAAGATGGGATTGCATTCCCTTCTCAGGCAGCCTGGCTGGCACATTTGCTGTGTGAATGGGGAGGTGAGTCTGGGTATTTCTGTCTCAAAACTCAGGAATTCTTCTCCTGGCTGAGCTCCATGCAACCTGACCTTGAATGTTTCCAGGGATGAGGCATTGTCCATCCTCCAATCCCTTGTTTTACAGGCTCTTGTAAAAGGAATTTACAACCAAAATTTACAACCAAAATTCCCAGCGCTGGTGACCCTGCAGGAGAGGAATGTGAAACATCTTCAGGGACAGAACTGGAGATCATGGAAGTTTTCCCATGGGATACCAGGAGACATTTTATCCACATAGTCCTGACATTCTTGTGGTGAATTGTCCCATCCTGGGTTAGGGAGCGATCCTGGGATTTCCCACCCTGTCAGACCCCGAGAGCTGGGATTTCAGTCCTCACTACCATCACTGGAAGGGAAGCAGGGTATTTCCCATCACCAGAAATAGCAGCCATTCCTTATTCTCCAGGGATTCCATGCCCAGTAAGTGATGGAAACCTGAGGCCACCATTGAGATGGGGAAGCAGCTCTCTGGAAATGCAACTTTTCCAGAAATTTCAGCCCTCGCCACAAGCCAGAAGGAGATGAAAACCAGCCTGGGACTACCAGAGAGACCCAGCTGAAGACCTCGGTGTAAGATCTGCAGCTCTGAGCCCATCCCTTTCCCTGGATTCACTCCAACCACAAACACCTCTGCTGTCCCCCTCTGGAATCAAAGATGCTCAGCAGCTGAATCCATGAGTGATGGAGAGCTGCAGCCTGGCTGTCCTGAGCCGCCCATCCCTGCCTGTAAATCAGGGAAGAGGGGCGGATAAATCAATCCCGAAAATCGACAGGCTGGCACTGGAATGTATTGTTGGTTTATCAGTCAATAGTTATTGACTGGGATCATGTTCCCAGGGTGATAATCCTGCCCCCAGAAGGGAGCCCACACCCCCATGGAAATGTCGGCAGTGGAAGCTCTCAGCGAACTGAGAGGAAATTTGGGAAGAGAGGTTGGAAAAAGAGGTGCAATGAGGAAATGATCAAGCCTGGGAGGGATCTACGGGAATGTTACAGACAAGGGATGATGGTGGAGGGAGAGGAGAGGAGACAAGGATGTGACAGTTCGTACTTGTGACATAAAGACAAAGAGAAGAGTCCACACAAGCTCCATAAACCCTCTCCCAAAGCCAACCAGGAATCCAGGAGTCCCTGTTCTCCCAGTCCCCTCCAGATAGATCACAAGGACAACTCCCAAAAACTGGGATTTAAGGGTTGTATCTCTGCAGGAGGGTCTACACTGGAATTGTTCCCATTGCCCTTAAATCCACCACGGCAAATTGCACAATCCCTGCCAAAATTCCCTCAAAAGGCCAGGTTAGTGAAAACCGGTTAAAATCTTGCTGGAGAGGGAGCTTCTCTTCTCACTACCCATGGTTTTGAAAGTTCTCTTGCCAGGCAGGAGTGGACATCTCTTTCCAAGAGGAAATGGCTTCTGGTGGCATTTCCAGGGCTGACAGGGCCATTTTAATCCCAAAGAAAGTTGGTGGCATTGTCAGGGTAGAAGTTGCTTCCCTGTCCTATTTCCATCCTGGTTGGGAACAGAAGAGAATCCGGTTTTAAAAGAACTTCCTGCTCTGATATCCAGAGAACCCCAGAATCATTAAGGTTAGAAAGGACCTACAAGATCATTGAGCCCAACCTTTGACTCGTCACCCAGCCCAGAGCACCGAGTGCCACGTCCACTCTTTTCCAGGATACCTCAATGGATGAGGACTCTACCACCTCCCTGTGCAGCTCTTTCCAATACTTCAAAACCCTTTCCATGACAGAAGTCCTCCTGATGTCCAACCTGAACCTCTCTCAGCACAGTTTGAGGCCATGTCCTCTTGTCCTGTCTCTGGTTGACCCCTACCTGGCTCCACCCTCCTGTCACAGAGAGACAGCAGAACAATAAGGTCCCCCCTGAGTGTCCTTTCCTCAAGATAAAGAGCAGCAGTCATGGTTGAAGTCTCTGAACTAACTCAGATTCATTTCCTCCCTTCCTTCTCTCTCTTCAAACGGAAAAAAAAAAGGGAAGAAAAACCCAGAAAAAAGAAAGGAATTAAAAAAAGGGAGGGGGATGAGAGCCTGTCAAGTCGTTGGATGTGACACCCCCCAGCCCATGTTCACCTTGGCAGATGGCAGGAGATCATTTCTTAGCGCTGCATGTTTGACATCCCACGGAAACAGTGAGGATGAGGTGGTGGATCCGGAGCCGTCGGCAGCTGCTCCGGTACCTGCACTGGGAGAGGGAGGTGCGGATTCCTTTCACACCTCCCCGTGCACAAACACGTTTTTTGGGAAGCAACTCGTGGCGCATCTGTTTGTCCCCGCCACCCCCTTCTTCTCTCCCGCAGTGACTCAAGGTGGCGGCTGGCGGGTTGGGGGGTGTTGCTCATCTTGTCACCAGCTCGTGTGACAGGTGAGGAAACGCGGAGTGGTGGAGGTGCCAAGGAGGTGCTCCGGGGCTTTCCCGCTTCAGCAAGGGCGGTTTGGTGGAGGGAAAACAGAAAAACATCTGTTCCCGTCTCCACTTTGCAAAGAACGGGAAGATGAACAGGGAGGAGACAGTGGGAGATGGGAGTTTTTCTGCCCAGCAAACCAGGGAAGTTTCCCCTATCCAAGTTTCCTAGGATTAAGGTCCATCCAAGCCCAAAGTGACCTCTCTGTGTCCTCTAAATGTGTGGAATAAGGAATGACCCAAGGACTTATTTGCTCAGGGATTTGGGGCATCCAGGTGCTACGGCTGGATGTGCAAGAGTTGAGATTCCAAGTGACTGCTCTGAGTGTGCGTCCTGTCCTTCCTCAGAGCTCGGATTCTGTGGGCAAAGTCTCCTGCTGCTGGACATTCTGGTGGTGCTAATTCCTTGTTTAATTCGATGTCGTGAAGCAGGGTGCTGGGAATGCTGGAAAACACACGTGTAAGGAGGGTAGAAAATCCATGAGGAAAATGACAAAATCCCGAGTCCGTGGGCAGCTCTCTCCTACCCACAAAACTGGAGGGACTTTCCTCCCGTCACCTGTTGCTGCAAGAAAATCTCAGGGATAAAATCCTGCTGCTGGATTACAGGGCACGTAACTGACATCACCGTGTTCTCTCCTGATAGCTGCATCCATGAAGTTTCCAACTTCTTTAAGGACACAGTAGTCCTAAAACATTAACTGTCTCGGATCAAGGATTATGGAAAAATCTTGGATCAAAGACCTCCATGAGAATTCCCTATCTCCAAACCACATCAGTCCCAAAATGGAGACCTTTAAATTGGTTCCTCACCTGGGAATAAGTGCACAGTGATCTGGAGATGGTTTCTCCATCTCATTGCCTAACTTTTTACATTTTTGTGGGTTAAAACAAGGCTTGGAAGTGAATCAAGGAGTGACTGGAAACTTGCAAGAAAAGGAAGTAAGAAATGATCCTGGAAGTGTTCGAGGCCACGTTGGAAGAGATTTGGAGCAACCTGGTCTAGTGGAAGGTTCCCTGCCCATAGTAGGGGGCTGGAATGGGATGATCATTAAGTTCTCTTCCTACCCAAAATATTCCACGATTCCATGAAACATCCCTGAAACATTGGTGGTCATGGTCTTCAAACAGACGGAAAATCAGTCGGTCTTCAAATGTCAAGGTTTCCTCTGGAATTATCCAGTTCAGAGGCTGGACCTGGCTGGTTAAGGATGGTTCCTACTGACATCTGAGGTGTCCAACATCATGTAAGTCATCAGGAGACTTCCCAAGGATGTACTGAAGACCCAAGTCCTTTGGGATTGGCAAGTCAACAAGGATAACTTGAGATATCTCCGGAGACACTCGTGCAGACAAATGGGTTGAGTCGCTGGAAATAAAAGGCATGAAAGCCCAGCAGGTCCAATGGGAATGGTGGGAATATCTTTTGTCCCTCTGGAGTGGGATCAGAACAGCACCAGAGCTTTGGTAAATTTGAACAAATCCACTGTGGTCGAAACCATTCCCAGTCCAGGAATCAGACAGGATGGAAACTGGTCCCCCAGGATGGCACTCCTTGAATGTCCCAACCTCTGTGCCATGAGTCCATCCTGGCTCATTTTGAGATGGGAACAAGGCACAGGACAGGATTTCGTGGCTGATATTCCAGCCTCTCTCAATAGCCCAGCAGGCGAGGAAGATGATAAGAGAGGGATTTGAAAAGTGCATTCAGTTTCTTCTTTGTCTCTGTGCAGCACCAGGAAAATTCCCTTTTGACATCAGGAAAATTCCCTTTTAGGCCCATGATCCCAGTATTTCAGAGCCCTTTCCTGCACCCTGCCTTCGAACTGTTGGCAATTACAAGAGCCTTTGGTTTAGCAAAAATCACTGGGACACAAAGCCCTCCCAAAGCAATCCTGAAGTGCTGCTTCCTGGGAGAACATCATGGACAGGGCAGAAGGATATGGATAGTGTCAAAAGAGGGAATAAGTTTCACAGCTGCACCTTCTGCCTCCCCAACTGCAGCTCTGGCTGCCACCACTGGTTGTCCTGGTGCTCGGTGGCACTGCTGGCCAGGATCTGCTGGGAGGTCGCCGTGAGAAGGAGCTGAGGTCACTGAGCCATGCTCGACTCCTGGAGCAGCTGTTGGTATTATTTGGTTTGGCAGCCTCTTCTTCTCCCAGCCGGAAAAACTGAAACCTAACCCCTCAATGCGGGCTTTGTTTTGGAATTAGCTGCTGGAAGTGGTGGTTCCTGGGGCTGGTGTGGGATATAAGCTGCTGTCCATCAGGATGATGGGGCTGGGTGACAGCTTGTCTTGCTCACTGGCACAGGTTGGAGACGGCTGGAATGTTCTTTCCAAGTGCTTTGCTGCGTGGGAGAGGAAGAGTGGTCCTTGGTGTGGTCTCCAGAGGTTTGGAGGAGATGCAGAATGGTGCAGGCTCTGTGCAATGGCCCTGGTTTTCCTTGGGGACGGTTTATTCCACAGGCTTTTTCAGGGATGAATTGGGATTGGGCAGAGCCAACACAGCAGGGTGTGGCCCTCTGCAATCCATGACCTAATGAGGCTGGATGGGGCTTGGAGCAACCTGGGATTGTGGAAGGTGTCCCTGTCCATGGCAGGGATTGGAACAAGATGATCTTTAAGGTCCCTTCCAACCCAAACCGTTCCGTGATTCTGTGTAAAAATCTCATCTTTGTGGTGTAAATCATTGCAAATTATGTTCTTCTGGAGCTCTCTGGAATCCAGACCATGGCTAACAGATAATCCCATGGGAAAGCCTCAGAATCATCCACACCAATACTCTATGTGGGTCAGTTTTACTAGAACCTTCACACAAAAGGTTTGTTCCAAGTGCCAGTGGCCCAGGATGAGTCCTGTTTTCCCAAGTGCTTCCCAAGATTCCATGAAGAGTGAGCACACCTAAAATCCCTGTATAATAACCATGTTTGATGCCTAGATAACACTTCCAAAATCTCCTGAAATCCATATAATTTCTCTTACTCTCAGGATGGAGCATTCATGGGTTGAGGTCACTGTTTGAATATGAGTCACTGAGAAGTATCAAACAGCAAGCAGCAGAGTTCCCAAATATTCCAGTGGCTTTCCTCAAATTGAACTTTTTTTTTCTTGTGCAACAGAGAGATTTAAGAGATTTAAGAGTCCATCATCTGTTCCTTCTCTTGTCCGCTAGGATTTTGGAGGATCTGTTGCTGTATTCTGACTGCACTTTCCAGAGGTTTCATAGAATCCCAGAAGGGTTTGGGTCGGGAAGGATCTTCAGGACCACCCAGTTCCAACCCCACTGCCATGTGCAGGGACACCTTCCATTGTCCCAGGTTGCTCCAAGCCCCATCCAACCTGGCCTTGGACATTTCCAGGGATGGAAAAGCCACAGCTTCTGTGGGAAACCTGTGCCAGGGCCTCACCATTCACACAGGGAGTAATTTCTTTCCTATATCCATTCTAAACCATCCCTCTGTCAGTTTAAAGCCATTCTCCCTTATCCTGTCCCTCCATCCCTTGTCCCAAGTCCCTCTCCAGCTCTCCTGGCGCCCCCTTAGGGCTCCATAAGGGGCCCTAATTTCTCCCTGGAGCCTTCTCTTTTCCAGGCTGGACATTCCTGGCTCTCCCAGACTGGCTCCAGCCCTGTTTCATTTAAATGGTTTAAATTTATCCCCCAGACTGGCAATTTATTTAAACTTCTCTTTTGCCTTCCCCACCGTGGTCAGAAGCAGTGCTATAAAGTTGAGATAGGATCTACCTGGGACTCGTCAAACGCTTGTTCAGGCAGCAAAACGAAACTCCAAGTACATTTGTTAGATTAAAAGGAATATGAGTCCCAGGAGAGCTTTTCCCTAGTAAGTTTTGCAGTTCACTGAACGATCAATTTCCTCTGAGCACCTTCCCCGGATTCCATGCAGCAGGAGCTGGATTCTCCTGTGTTACGTCTTGATTCTCCAACCTGTTGGATCCTTTCCCCTGGGCACCAGCTGTTGCTGATGGTTGGATATCCAGGCAGGGATACGGATGGCAGCAGGATGTGCTATCCCTGCACCTCTTCCCATAATCCTTATTTCTTGGTCATGCTTAGTTAGAGCCTTGCACTGTGTGAGTTTGGACAGCTGCTCCCTGCATGGCTCAGCCCTGCACCCCGATGGCCCAAGGAATTCCTGGGAAATTGCAGGAATCAAGAACTCCTTATTAGCTGTTTTTTGTTTTGTTTTGTTTTTTTTCCTGAATACCAGTTTCAAGTAACTTTTGCTTCCAATGTGATATTCCCAGGGAATATTCTCCATGGCCTGCAGTCAAGGGATCTTTATTCTTTGCCACTGAGTGAAATTCCTGTCCCTTCGAGGAAAATGTCCCTCAGGGGTGGTGAAGCCCTGGAAGAGATTGCCCAGAGAAGCTGTGGCTGCCCCATCCCTGGAAGTGTTCCAGGCCAGGTCGGACAGGGCTTGGAGCAACCTGGGATAGTGGAAGGTGTCCCTGCCCATGGCTGAAGGTTGGAACAAGGTTATCTTTAAGTCCCCTTCCATCCCAAATCATCCCGTGATGCCGTGATTCCATGACACTTGAAATTCATCGTCACTGGAGATACAGATATTCCTGCAGGGAGTTTAAGATGAATCCTTTTTGTGGGATAAATCATTCCCAAAAATCTCTCCTTTCATTGCCCTGACTCAGTGGAGAGTGTAGGGAGAGGGACTGAGCTGGATTCATCCACTCAACCAAGAAATCCGCGCCCGGATCTTTTCCACACTGCCTGATTCCAGCCAAGACCTGATTCCTTCACCTTGGAAGAAAGGGTCGTGTGCATTGTTACATCATTCCCAGCCATGGACTATTCCAGGGATATTGAAATCCGCCTGTGATTCTGCCAGAAATCCATGGACCATCCTTAGTGTGTCCTCAGTGGTTGGACTGGACAACGTCCTTCCTTGGGAAGAACCTTGGCTTTCTTGCTGGATTTTCCTTCTGCTCACCTCACCTAACCTTTCCATCATCTTTCCTGTTCTCATCTTAATCATCCACAAATTTCCCCAGTGACCTCATTCCTTTTTTTTCTGCCTCTCCAGGTCCTGAGCGAGACCTTTGGGATGTCGGAGATGTCACTGACAGCAAATGCAGCTTGTGATCCCTTCATCCCACTGCTTCCTTCCCATTCCAGGCTGCCAAGGGATGCTCTGCTGGCTCTGCCCTGAGTCCTGCATCATCCTGGAGTTCCTCATGTGGTGCAGGGAATGCAGCTTGGAGGCTTTGCCAAGATGGTTGAGGATTAGGGACAATCCAGCTGGATGGTGCCACCAGTCTTTGAGCAGCCAGAACTACCTCAGGACAAGTTTCTCTCCTCTTGCTCTTTAATTCCTAAAAAATCCCTGTTGCTATAAGCTGAGGAAGGCTTCCAAACATCTGGATCTTCTCAGTTATTCCACTGATTTCCCGAGGAGGTTTTTTCCCGACTCACATCCCCAGATGTACAATCCCCTTTTCTCCAAATGAAGTGGGAGGGATGGGAGGAATACGGAGCTGTGAGTGACTGGTTTTGGGACATCAGGATAGATCTTGATCATAGCCTGGGTGGGATCTGCCCAGCTGGGATCTGCCCAGGTCATGGAATAATTTAGGGTAAAAGAGAGTGGTAGCATTTCCATTTCAACCCATTGAATGGCCAACCTCAAAGTCAGACCAGGCTCAGCTCCTTGGGATCTTGTTGAGCTGAGGATGGAGATTCCACAGCCCTTCCCAGGGTCTGCCCACCCTCATGTCGGGAATTTTCCCTCGGTGCTCCCTGTGATTGTCCCCACTTGTCCTTTTCCCGTGGAACTTGGTGAAGAACCTGACTTCCTCCTCTCCATGAGCATCTCCTGTCAAAAAGGTGGAAAAAAAGCCTTCCTTTACTTCCCTCATTCCAGCTGATCTCAGTCACCTCATACTCTTTATTCCCCAACTTATCTTGGTGTCGCCCCAAAATGCATCTTGGTGTCCTTCCAAAACCCATCCTGGTGTCCCCCCACCAGACTTGCTCTATTTTGTCACTGGGGCCCTGAAGCTGAACTCATTACTCCAGATTTGTCCTCCCAAGTGCCACATCCAGGGGACAAATCCCTCCCCTTCCCTTGCAAACAAAACCTGGGACGCAGTTGGCCAAGAGGGATGGAGCTGAAGCAGGCAATTGATCCAAGCCGGATCCTGATTGTGTGCTCCAAAGGACATCTACAGCCTGGGGCATCACCTCGTTAACATCTGGAATGAGGAGCCATGGAATGGGTGGGGAATGGAGGATTTTATTGTGGGGGATGCCCTCAGGGATTTTTGGGATCACGGAGCAGGTCATTGTCATATCCATCACGTCATTTAGGGACTGGAAAGGAGCTGCATTCCCAGGTTTTGTTCAGCTGGTGCTTTTGAAGAATTCAATTGTCGGGTGATGCTCTGTCAGCCTCATCTCCAAGACCAGGAGAGGAGGGAATATTAAAATCTCCTTTCCTAACTTGAGGAAAACCTCTTTTGGGATGTGATGAGAAAACCCAAAGGAAAAACACAAGTTAACACAACCTGTTTTTCTGTTTGAGTTTTGGCTCTTTTTTTCGTTTGTTTGTTTGGAGTTTTTTTTAAAACTTCTCATTTGTTTATGTTTTGTTTTTATTTTGGTCTTTTTTTTTTATTCTTATTTTTTTATCAAGAGTATGAACAGCTCCTATGTCCTGGCAAATGAATAATCCTAGGATAATCACCTCTATTGTAAGAACTGGATTCAGAAGTTGTCAAGCTGGAGCTGCAAGGATGGAGACAGGAGGGACATTTAGACACCCCAAATGGGATATTTTCCCATGGATCTCTTTTAACCCAGTTGTGGGGATCTCTTCCTCAAAGGAGAGGAGAGACTTGTGCTCGTCATAGCCCAGGACAAGTGTCACACAAACATATCCAGGGATATTGCAAAGGAAAAAGGGTCAAGGACATGGCTCCCGCTGAGGGACATGAACAGGGGAAAACCTCTGAGTTTGCAGGTAAATTACTGTCACCTGCTGATGGCTTGTGGCTGGATATGGGCACCTTTCCCTCCTTTAGAGCAGGACGTGGATAAATCCAGGACTTTGCGCAGTCCAGCACAGTGCATCGTGCCAGAGAAACTCCTCGAAGTGTGTTAGATCCCATCCTTGTCTCTTCCCTGCTGGAATTCCTGCACTGCAGCCCTGACTGAAGATGAGGACTTGGATGTCCTTGTCACTGAGCTTTTAAAGTGAGGGAGGGGAATAAGAGCTTATTCCCAAAAAAATATCACTAGTTTTGATCTCTGCACCTTCCAGCCCATCTCCTGTCCCCGAATTTCCTTGGTCACCCCTGCCGGGGGAGACAGGGAATCACTTTTACACCAAAGTCTCCTTAGCTCAGCCCTGTTCTCCCACCTCACCCCCAAGAAGCTGCTCCAGCTCCCGTGGCCTATTTCTTTTAATCTTCCTGCCTTCTTCCCATCTTGGAGCTGTTGCCAATTAAGAGTAAACCATTTGATCATGCCATAATCCCAACGCCAGCAGGCAGAGCATTTGGAGCATGGAAAGGGAGGGAAAAAAAAAAGGAGAGAGAGTGGGGAATAATAATAATAATAATAAAAATAAAGTAGAGGAGGGGAAGAGAATAAAAAGCAGCCTCTTCTTCCAGCTCTCTGCTCACAAGGTAAAGAATCAAAAAGTCATTTGATGCATAATTGATTGCTTTGGAGTGACTCACAAATTGCTCAGGAGCCTTGATTCTCAGGATAATCAGCACACGGAAAACACAGGGACGTTTTGACCGCGGGGTTGTGGAGAGGGGGGGTCTGGGGAGGAGGGAAAAATAAACACAAAAAGAGCACGGCAGCACCCGAGCGAGTCTCAAATGTTTTAATGAGCGCCAAGAACAAGGGATTTCAGAAGCTCGAGCTCAGGACCAAACAATAAATTAGCAAACAAAAAACGGGAACAAAACAAAAAGGGGCTTTTTAGGGTTTTTTCTTCCTTTTTATTTTTCCTGACAGAAAAGCACAAAAGCGCTGAGCTGGCGGGGCTGGGGCTGCAGGTCGCTCTCCCCCTCCCTGTTTCTCTGGAATGTGTGGATGGGAAAGAGGGATGCAGTCCTGAAGCTTTGTATGTGTTCTCCCTTACCCTGCCTGCCCCATCCTGGGTCATCCCATCTCCCAAAACACTCCAACAGAACCTAGGGCTCATTGTAAATTTCTCTGTGACTGGGAAAAAAAAAAAAAAAAGAGGTGTTGGGACACTTGGATTTCATAATCCTGTTGATTTACCTCCAAAAAAAAGAAGGGAAGAGAAGGGCTTGACTTCCATTGATGTCCTGACTCAGTCCTTTTTCCAAGATGGAGTTTTACTGACCCAGAGTTCCCAGAATTTTTGGAAGCTGGGAAATGACAACAGCAGCACCAGAATCCAAATGGAATGAAAGAGCCTCCTAAGGGCTACCTGTCCCTAAGAGCTTTGCACCACCCATATGTGGGGTTTTGGAAGCCGCTCCTTCTTCCAGCATCATCCCATCCCTGTTGTCCACTCCCTATGGATGTTGATTGCCTTTCTTCGGTTCTGACCACATCTTTCTTCTCCAACCCTTCCTGATTTTCTGCTGCAGGTGATGAATCCCTGGGGGTGCCGTTGCTGCGTAGTTCAGGCCCAGATATTGTCATCCCGAAATATCCAGAGGAGCACCTTCCAAGGGTTGCTGGATGGAGAATTTTGCACAAGTAACTCATCCCAAAACCTCAAATCATTCCTCAGTTTACTTTTCCTTCCCTGTCCTGGCCCCAGCCTTTGGAAGCAGACACACTCCAGCTCTGTTTTCCCCAAAATTAACTCATGGAATGCCTGAATGCACCGAGGAGTTTGGAATTCTTTAGGGAGAAAACCTTTTTCCCAGTATGAACGCAGAGGGCTGGAATCCCTGCAGGAACTGGTGGGGTGAATCCATCTCTGACACATGGATAAGTGCCTTTCCCTGCTTCCTTGCAGTCTCTCGTGTTGGGAGGCAACTGCTGAATGCCATTAACCCAGCTGGAGGCTGGATTTGAGCTTCTGTTCAGCGCTCTAAATGTGCTGGAAGTGTTGGGAAGGGGCTTCTCCATGGATTTTGGGGCTTGCTTGGTGCCTCTGCCCACCACATCCTCAGGGTTCCTGACCTGGAGCCTCACCCCAGGCCATCGCAGTCCTGGAATGTGCTCCAGGCTCCTGAGCAGCTCAAGGGGATTTTGAGGTCGGAAACATGGCTGTGAGGTGAATGTTCATTCCAGATTTTTTCCTCTTGAAATCTGTGGATGAGGTGAAGCAGATCCTTCGAGTCAGGCAGGGAGTGCGAATGCTCCCAGTGGAGAGTTCAGATGTGTTTGTGAAAGAGCCTGGCTGAGTTCAACAGCAAGAAAATCATGGAGTAGAAGAAATAACTTTGAGAGAGACTTCCCTTCCCTTCCCTTC
>VZRF01004338.1:0-19160 GCA_013396875.1 Vireo altiloquus
TTAAACTTTGTAAGCATTATGTTCTATTTAAACACGCTATACTAAGAAATGAGGCAGTAACAGACTAGTAGTTAAACCAGCACAAATTTGAATGTTTATCAGGAAATTTGTAATGGGCACCAAAGGAGCTTGACTGCACTCTGTCGTACTAAACCAGGCTGTAATAGTTTATCTGCTCTCTGCTAAAGAGGACATTACCTCTAAAGGTTTGTATTAATTTGTTTGTAAAACATCCACAGTCATTTTTGATCCCCTTTATTTTCCAGGATTTACATGCTTAAACAGCTGCAATCCATTTTCTGTTTGTATGTCCAGGAAAGCTAACTGAGAAAGACACTTTATATGTTTTAAGTATTATCCCCAGTAAACAGTATCTTTGATGTTCAATTTTCTCTTTTCTGTGAAATGACTGTCTTTTGAACAGTATGCTGAGTGAAGCTGAAGAAGATAAATTAAACAGAAATTTGTACTGGCAGCCAAGTGCCTGGGCAGAAAAAGAGTGAGGCTGGGGCCACTTCTTTTATCGCTCAGGACCATTTTACAGCGAGGTAACTCCATTGGCTGTAGCAGGACCATTCCTGCTGAAATTTCTATTGTGAGTAGTTAAAAGCAGATTCAGGCCCATCACGACACCAAGAGAACCACTGATGTATTGCCTTATATGCAATTATTCCTGGAGGTGTATTTGGCACAATTATAAATCCAGTCCTGTAAACACATCCTGTCATATATAGTCACACTGGCATCTACATATGGGCACTATGAAATAGTTCCACATATCTGTATGATAATATCCCCTTTTTAAATGAACATTACAAGACAACAATAATTTATGAATACTTCTTACATGTTAGCAATGTTTTCTGACTTCTGAGCATATACATTACTCTCACTTATGCAAATCAAGAGAAGTAGTATATTCTAAATTTGTCCATTACAGGAACAATTGCTTTTTTTACGTTTATTTGAAATAGCTTTGACAATTTAAAAAAATAAAATAAAAATCCTAGCATATCTGTTAATAAGCCACCTGTCTAAAACTGAAATCTATATTACCAAAACCACATTTTGGGCAAACATATATACATACTGCATGTGATACAAAAAACAGCATACAGCAGAGGAAGTAAGAAAGAAATGTGTGCAGAAATGTTTACTTTCCATTTTTTAAAAGTGTTACAAAAGGGGCAGAACTTAGTCCTGCACTAATGATGTTTCTGATCCCCTCAGGAACTCAAGTTCCCCCTGTCAATACATACAGCACAAAAAAAGACTAATGCAAATTTTTTTGTATTGTTTAGTTTTAATCCATGTAAACTTGTGTTGTATTCTTGAAACACACTTTAAACATCTTGAAGTGGAAAGAAGCAGGAAAGAAGGGAAGAAAAAGGACCTTCAAAAAACAGGAATAATCCTAAGGTTGACAGGAAATCAAATAAAGAGTTAAATGTTAATTTTGGCATCAAATGCTTTGGTCACACAATACTGACTCTGTGATCCTGGATGCTCAGCTTTAGACAACCAGTTATGAAAGGTAGGCGTGTTGTAGTTTTTCCATTTAAGTTCCAACAAACAGTTCACCATCTCCCCAGACGAAGAGGGGGGAGAGGGAGAAAGGTGGCTTGCTTTCTTTTTCTTTTTTTTTCCTTTTTCAGTAATACGATTAATCTATAAGTCTACAGGAGGAGGAGGATGCTGGGAGGTGTCAGTTCACCCCTTTTGTTTACATGTTCTGCAACACAATTGCTGAAGCACTTTCCTCTGGCAGAGATTGTTCTTTTTCACCAGCATACAGAATCCTCCCTCGGCCCAGGACTCTTCCGTAGCTTCCAGAGGGTAGCAGCAAGAGAAGGAGGGGAGGTTGAAGATTTGGAGAGCATGGCATGTACAATGGAGGAAGGTTTAATTGGTCAGACATGCAGATTTGGTTGAAGAGACCATTCAGGAGCAGGTAGCAAGTAGGAAATTTGGTCCATCAAAAGGAATTTCAGTCAACAGCATTTTTTTTTTCAGGAAGAGATATTGTGTGGTCCAACAGGGAATGATTGGTATCCATTTATGAAAAGGAAAAAAAGATTAGAAAGAGAATAATTAGAACACAGTGATATTTACAGCAAAGGAATTTGCTCTCAATTTTTATGAATTTAAAGAATAAAACAATCAAACCACAGAAAAAGAGTATAACATTCTCAACAGAAATGCAAATCCTATATAGGGAGTTGACTGTAAGGCATTGAAATTAGACCCTCTCTGCTTTTGCAAATTAATAGAAAACCACCCCCCCTCAGATCCTTCTGGGCTTTCCTTGTCACCCTAGACTGCTGAGAACTCGTGCTGCGTGGTGTGACCCACCACGGTGCACTGCAGGTGCCTGAAGGCTTGCACATCCATGTGTTGCCCTTCCATGAGAGCTGCATCTGGAAGAATGGTGGTGGCAGTACTGAGATAGGATGCCCTCACTCTCGGGACACCACAGTGCATGTGGCTGAGGCTGCAAGTGTACAAATGAAGGTGGATTTATCCCAGCCATATTAAGGACCAAACTGGTATCTCAAATGCTTGCATTGCAGAAATAAATTGCAATACCATATTAGCATTACAATTTTTCATTTTTCATCTATATCTGTCCACTTCTGGACTTGCTTTAAACAGTAACTCTTCCAATGTCCAGACATGAAAAGGTCTCATGAGTAGGTTACCAATATCTGCAATGTAACTTTACAATGAACGGGACACTTTTCAAAGTTTGGAAGCCTTTATTTCAAAAAGAAGTGCAAAGGTCCACAGAAACATGACTCACACCTGTGCTCTTTTTAAAGTCTTCTTTAACTGTTAGTAAATCCAATGGAAGTAAGCTGGACCCAAGAATCATCGTTAGCTTTTACTATATCTGATGTCAGATATCTTCCTGGACTTTGTCCTGACATGATTTTCATGTTGGATTGCACTTGTTGGGCTCTGTTTACAAGTAATTAACATGGTAACATTTTTAGGGAAGCACAATGTTATCCACGTGCCTCTGTAATTGTGGCATGCAAAAGGAATTAATATTAGGAATAATTAAGCCAATCCTATGCAATAAGAAGGCTATCTTAGTTGCCACAGGGAATTTGGAGAAAGCTCAAATCTCCACCCTAAATTGCACACTCCCTATTTCAGAATTCTTTTTTTTCCACTACTCTTTCACACAAGTCAAGCAATACTGGAGGCATTTTAAATCATTTTTACTTACCAGCATTTTCACAGTTTAAAATGGCGAGATAGATAAATGTAATTCTATTAATAGTACTCTAGGGTCATCATATAAAAATCTTGGAAGCAACGGCTTTTGAAAAAATGCTAAGGAAGGAAAAGTAGGTTGTTGGCAAGGGCAAAAATTATTTTAGGAAAAATCAGGTAAAGTGGATGTGACTAATCTTGCTAATACATGCAAATGTAAATTTCTCCTTTTCATACACCTGAAAAATTTAAAATGCAATGCAGATGTCACTTAAAAGAAGAGAAGCAGGCCAAACCACCAATCCAATATATGTAAAAGAAGGAGCTGTGATAAAATGGACCTTTTTCAGAGACTTGCACTCACCATCCTTGCACACTGTTCCAACGACACAGACACCAGTGTCTAGGTTGTAGCCACTTGGACAGCTCGTACAGTTTCTGTCTCCTGGGCCACTGCAATCCAAGCAGCTGGCATCGCACCTAAGAGACAATGGCAGACGTTGGTCTTCTGCCCTCACCAAATGTAAGACTTCCTAGGAGACCTCTTTGGTATTGCAAAGGACTAATGTGTTCTTTCTAGAGCTATCAGGTACAATACTATTACTGCTACTAATTATGATAATAAATAATTAGACTACCCCTGCAACTCTGTCCTGCTTCTTTCCATCAACAACTTTCTATTCAAGCTCTTTTATTACACAGCTGAATTATTCTAGGGCTTTGAAACTATGCATAAGTAATCAGCAAAAGTATCAAGCTGATGGTCCATACATGTGCTAGAAAGGCATGAACTAAGCTAAAGGATAGAAATGACTGATGTTATGCCCAGTCCCTTCGTCACCCATCTTGCTGCATCGTATTTTCATTACAAATTGATTGGTTTTTTTATGTGGAATACACTGAAACACACAGTGGTTTCCTTCCTGCCCTGAACTCAGATCTGAGTCAGTAATAAATTATTCAAAAGGGCAATAAATGATATTTGTTTAACAAAGAATGGAATAGAAAAAAGTGTTCCTTCCTTGCACAGCACAACTTTGTCCAAGACTTATCCAGCCATTTGTACACTTGAGTCAGGTAAGCTATTCTGGACAGTAGCTTAGAAATAAACCTGTGCTATGTTTGTGAATATGCAGTGGAAGAACTGAAATGGGATTTATTAATAGTAATTAACTTGCAATGAAAAACCCGTAGTTTGATTATTTTTGTTTGCATTTAAGAAATACAGATCCTCTGTCAGATCTGTAAATTGTATGCTTCTGTGCAAATCTACTTACACTCTCATTACAGGCTAAATTAAAGTGAAGGTCACACACACATACCAGAAAAAATACTTATATAAGACCTGTAGGAACATAAACAATAGCAACAACAACAGCAACAATAATAGATTTTCCTTCACTTGCTTACCATTCAATATTTTTTGTATTTTTTGAAGTCAGAAGCATTTTATCTTCTATTAAGTATGATAATTTTCAACGCAGTAATAGCTAATACATTGCCAAATATATTAGTACTTGTATGTACTAATATACTACTGCCTTATATACTGCCTGATATACTGCCAGATATATTTGCCACTGATCATACCTTTTGCAGCTTTTGTATCCACTTTCAGTGGAGTGATCAAGGTAATAACCACTGCTACAGGACTGCACACATCTTCCATCTTCCATAAAATAACCCTGTGTGCAGTTTATACAGGCATCTACTCCAGCACCTTAGTCCAAAGAGAAATTGTTAGAGGGTAGGTACATTGTCAGAATAAACAGTAACATAATTTCAGTGTATCTCTTTCTGAAATAAAATGACTGCAGTTTTAAAGCTCCCACAAAATCTACCATTATTCCATCCTCAGAAGAAAACAAAAGGCATTACTGGAAATCATATTAAGTTCTACTAAAATTAAAAAAAAATAAAAAAAGAAAAAAGAAAAAGAAAGGAATATATGAAGTCTTTCAATTAAAAACCCAGATTTCCATGCTAGCTGAAAGAAGTTTGCCATATTTAAAATGTTATTAAAAGCTAGTAAGAGAATGAAGGATTTACATGTGAACAACCATGTTATACTAAACTGTGACATAGTGGAATAAAATCAGAGATAAAATCATACAGGAATGAAAATTATGCTGACAAATGTCAGTGGGGTACCTGCACATGTTGCACAGGAACGGTGGCATGGTTCACATTCCCTGCCACTGTGGTATTTTCCTTCTTCACAGCGGATAGCACATCTGGTGCCATGCAAACTATTGTAAAAAGGAAAAAAAGCACAGGGCACATAACAGCAAGAGAGGACAACAAGACTGGGCACAATCCAGTAATTCTCTTTTAATCAAAGAATAACACACATACTAGGATTCATCAGCTTCTTTCACTGGACATATTTTATAAATTTAGAGACACCAATCACTTAAAGAGGGAATGCAAAGCAGTTTTTCCCATGGTGAATTAAAGAAACTGTTGACAAACTCTTTGTAAATACTACCAAGTAACAGGGGACAGGCAAAAAATTAACAATGACAAACAGCACTGAAAATCCAGGCATGTAAAATGCAATTATCCACCAGGAATTTGGCACAGGATCAGCATTAAAAAAATGCTAAGGGACTTGTTAACTGAATGCCAGTTCTCTGTGGCTTGTGAGATTTGTCAAGATTACAGCTAGAGGTATTCTGCCTGCAGGCACTTTAGAGAGAGCACAAAAATGTGAGTAACAGAGGAAAAGAAATAGCATAAACAGTCACATTTTCATGCATTCCTTGAAGTAGCTGTTTATTGCTCTCCTGTTAAAAGGTGCCTATAGTAGTTAGTTAGGGTTTAGGTTTTGTTTGTATGAAATTATTTATTTTTTAAACTAGGACTTCTCTGCCATGTTTCCCATCTTCTGTGAAACCTCAGCATTCATCCAATTTAAAACTTTTTCTAAAAATCCTCATCAGCTCTGGGGTTTATCACTCTGAGTGCTAACCATGCTTACAGAGTGGATCCAGCAAAAGTCGGGTAAGCTCAGCACCACTGAAAATTTTCAAGGGTGTAGTTAGTCTCAGTCTAGAAAATAAACTAGCAATTCAGTAAAACTTCACAACCCTTGTTTTTCTCTTATTTTTCCTCAGTGACACACCTTGAAGAGCTTTACAATACACATAGCATTATCATGTTTTTACAGATGGGAAAATAATTTGCCCAAGTTAATTTAATCAGCCAGTAATAGGCAGATCTGGAATCCAGGCCTCTCAATACCCTGTGAAGGAAGGCCCTGCTCATTGATACTTTGCCAAGAAAATGCAGGAAGTTTTGAACAACTCTGGAATATGAAATGCATGTCCTGAAAGGCTCCATTTATCTGGCATACCCACACATTTTTAAAAAATGTTACTGAAAATTACTCTCTGTTTGCTAATATTGCCCAAGAAAACATGAAGGTTGGGTTTTTAAGATTTTTTTAATAAGGCAATCCAGCTATTGATATTCTAGAAGCAAACATTCAGCTTTTACTAAGAGATGAAAATCCACTTTAATGGAACACGAAACCTCAGTGTTAAAACATTAACACAATGCTTGCATTCAAAAGAATCCCTACAGATACTGAATACTGACTTCATATTTTTTTGTGGCACTAAGCCAGCATAAAGTTTGTCACGGATATT
This sequence comes from Vireo altiloquus, assembly GCA_013396875.1. Lineage (NCBI taxonomy): Eukaryota > Metazoa > Chordata > Aves > Passeriformes > Vireonidae > Vireo > Vireo altiloquus. The sequence goes on from VZRF01004338.1 coordinate 6,870, forward strand.
ATAAGATTTTTGACCTTTGCTACTTGGATCAAAAGGTCATTCTTTATAAAGAAGCTTGAAATGTGTACAGCTGCTTTGTATGTTTTACCGATAATTTTCAGGAATAATTAAGTTCCCCTCTGAACAAAAGATATCCACTGCTGTTTAAAATATATGATCACTGTACTGTAATAGAACTGAGCCTCAGGTACTTGAGATAAGTGAATGAATGGTTACCTGAAGAAATACAATAAAGATAAGAAAATAATTTCTAACTACCACATGAATGAATCAGAAAGATTAATATGATTCATTAGTTCTACTCCTAAAATAGTCCTACCTATTTTGACCTACACGTCAAAAATTCAAGAAGCCACATGACTGTGGCTTTTATGTTACCTGAAATGAAAGGCCTTCTAAAAAATCTGTTGTTAGCCAAGCCATCACACAGGAATACTACTACAGACTAAATAGCACTGAAACAGATGAAATGAGGGCCATGCAAGGTTAAATAGCTATCTGATGTTTTTCATCGTGTATCTACAGCCTTGTATACCTCTTCAGATACTATGTTTAGAGACGTCCATCATTTCCTTACCTTAGGCCATGTCTGCATTCTGTGCAGATTTGGAATTCAACACAGGTCTTGCAGTTTTCACTACATTTTCGACAAATATTCTTATCTATAAGAGAGAGAAAAAAAAACCAAACAGCCCAGAAAACATGGGTCAGTTTTCCTTGATAAAATTGTAGGAATACAGTATTGCATGACTTACTGCTTTCTTGTTTGACATCAACATCAAGCTAGACTAAAATATCAAAATTCTCACTATCATTAGCTTTTTCCATCACATATCAAATGGCTTACAACATTTCTATACATTTGAAGTTATAGTGGTACCCTGAGAAAAATATGTTTTGGGGCCATTAAAAATTTTTCAGAAACATTTAAAACTTACATTCACTATTTATAATATGGACTTAAGTCACCGTCTCATATAGCAGTGATATGCAACAATGATTGCCATATGTTCTGGAGCCTGCCCTGCAATCTTACCCTTTCCATGCAAGCAGTCTGTCCTATCCTCCTGATCCGGTGTTAAAAGACACACCTGCATGAACAGGTCTGATCTTAACAAAATAAATACCTAAATTACTCAACACTTGCCTTTTTATCTCTAGAGATCCCTTCTTTATGAAATGTCTCTCTCTTCATCCCTGCTGTCTTTTGACACGTGTTCAGAGACCAGTGTCTATTGACACATACACTTCCGAGAAGAAAAACTTAATTTTCTCATTTAATCCTAAATTCTCATCTATCTATCTTAATTTGTGTGCAGAGGAGTTCTCATTACTGTAGCTTCCACACAGTGAAAATTAAAGAATTAAGATAGGACCTGTTTTTACTAGTTCTCAAAAACAAACACACAGCTTCATGCTGGAGAAAGCAAAAGGTGAAGTACCCAGGTGAACGAAGCTCCTGAGAACACATCATCTAAGGAATGTCTAAAGATAACAAAAGTCACTGCAGTTTTAAGCACATGTTTGCATACATGTCTAAGTATTTTTGTTAGCCAAAGCTGGAAATTAAACACAGACAGTCTACTTGGCAACTATACGAGGAAGCTGAAGGCAGGTATCTGTCCTGGCTGAGCATTACTGTTTGTGGTAGGTTGACAATTTGGTTGATGGGTAAGTTGCTAGCCCAATGAGAGGACTGGTAACACCTCTGCAATTGCATATTTAAAGGACAAGAGTAGGAATTTCCTCTTTTTTGTTCTAGCGTAAAGGGCAGAGGGATGGCCAGCCCAGGCCTGGGGCCGCTCTTGGACAGTCACATCACTTTGTAGGTGCTTAGGTCTGTCAAAAACATTATTTGCAACCATGTCACAGCTGAAGAGACTATTTTTCTTAGAGCTCTGGTTCACTGGCCATGGCTGGTTTCTCAGATCTCACTTCTAGTACCATATAATCTGGGTGAATGGGGAATTCCCCGTGGTCAGAACGTGGGTGCTGTCTGTCCCTTTCCAGGCAGTGATAACCTGTTGTGTCTTTCAACTGACTTGCTCTTGACTTGCCCTAGTTCTGCTACTGTTACTCCCAGCCACCTCCAGCTGAAAAGACATCCTGCAATAAGTACAGTTTTTAAAATAAAGGCAGATTATTCAGGACATTCTTGATCACACTTGGCAACAATTTAATAAAGGAATAGGATAAGAGATAGATACATCAACATACACTTTTCCTGCTCATAAGCATTCCAGCAACCTCCCCAGATCAAATTCTGTAGCCCGCAATACAAAACCAACAAGAAATACTAACTCTTATCCAGGTAAAACCCATCAGGGCAGTTGGTAATACAGCTATTGGTTACTTCATTCAGGTAGTAGCCAGATTTACAGGTCATGCACTGGTCATTTTGGCCTCCAACACAGGTTTCACAATTGGGTGAGCATTTTTTACATCGTTTCTTGTCTGCATTGTAGTGACCAGGTGGGCAGGTCGAAACACAGATCCTGCAGACAGCAGGGAAGAGAAGGCAGAATTGTTAATGAAATAACCTGCCACCACATTCCTGGACCATGACTGCAAAGCAGAAGTATTTCTCAGCATTGTTGCTTTTCTAAGGATCATTTGTTTACTTAGATATAACCCTTCAAGGCACTTGTGTCAAGCTGACTCTCTTGCATTTATGTCCCTACACATATGCTATCTCACTAGCAAATGGCTTGTCAGTCTACAGTATAATTTTTTACCATCTATATTTCTTCCTATCTTGTTCACTTAATCACATAAGCTGTAGTAGATATGACAGTCTATATACACATATATATATGTACACAGAGAGAGCCTCTTACAGAAAAAAAAAGAGGTGGGGATATAATCAGAGAAGGGTTCTTCAAAGCTTTATTTTAAATTCTGATTTGCAAGGTTTTGGGGTTTTTTTAGTTCCAAAGAAAATTTTTTAAAGTCAGGGGAAAATGAATTATCCATGACTGCAATGAAAAGAAAAGAAAGTTAAGGTATATACCAACAAACCAATGAAGTAAAGTTTTCTTCCTCTTTGTCTTACCTTGTGTTGTTTTTAGATTTGTAGTAATAGTGCAGACAATCCGTACAATGATCTGGTCCCGGCCCATCGCACCCTACTTTACTGCATTCTGCGTTGCAGGGACCTGTAATAAAAACAGAATATGGAGGGACAAAGGGATTAAAATGTCTCATTTAGTACTTGGGGCACCTTAAAACACAGTATTTTACTGCAGAATGCAATTACTCTGTCTTCCTGTGTTGACAACTACATTTAGTGCAGGTAGCTCGGTTTGCTGCCTGCAGTGTGAGCTCAAGATTGAACTATGGGTGGCAGAAGCTCCAAGCAACAGGCCGTGCAGACCCTTCACATAAAGAAGGACACGAGGACCTGTGGCACCGGTCACGTAACCAGACACTTAGAGAAACAGCAAGAGCCAAAGACCCTGAGACTTTCATGCACTTAAACTGTAAGGAAATGGAAACCCAGGGTTTCCCTTGTTCAGGGTCCCTCCTCAGAGGCACTCAGCTCACGCTGTTATTTTGTTATTTAGTTATTGCACCAAGATTAAATTATTCTAAGGATTAGGAAGTCTGAGACTCTGCTATCAGAAAACTAGGGTCGAGCTAGTAAGGAAACCTGGCCTGACTGTGTGCGTGTGGGGTGCGTAGCTGTGAAGGGACCTTGGTCCTAGCTCACGTGCTGAGAGTATGACTGCCAGAGTGGCTCCTGGATGGCTGGACAGGGAGGTTTCCTGAATACCTGCTTGATTTGAATTCAAAAATTAAAAAAAAAAAAGGCAAGCTTTTTAAACAAGTATATAAAACATCCTTGTTTTCTTTGGAAATGTGTGAAGGCTTCTGTACTTCATAATTAGGAATGATTAGCAAAATAACTTATAAAAAGCAGGACAACATAAATGATGAATATTATGATCAGTGGCTGCTCTGGTTACCGAGTGGGTATCAACTGGTCCAAGGTCTAGCTGGCTACCATGACCCAACAAACCAGACACCAGGCCTCAATGCTCTGTGCTGATACATGCTGCAAAAGCCTCAGCTAGTACTTGCTGATTCGTAAGTCTTCCATCTCACCTGCACTCGTATTAGGCTTGATAATGCTTGTGGATTTGTTCCAACTCAAGATATTCTATCATCTTTTTCTTACAGTTTTCAAATAGATCCTTCCTGCTGTGGGAGGAGAGAACCATCAAGTCTTGCCTTTATCAGGTGAACAATGACTGTGGGTGAAGTTACAATTTTCAAGATCACTGCTCTCTCCTGAATGAAACTTGTTGAGTTTGCTTCATATAAAAATTTAAGAAGTTAGTGACCTTTACACTAGAGATACTGGTGTTTCATTACCTACCAAAACAAGGAGTTCTGCAGCTCTCCATCTAAAATAGAGACTGTGAGACCGACATGCTGTGAAAGGAGAATGGAATAACGGAAAATACTAAATTGAACTTTGTCCTCCTTTTTGCTGGCCAGAGATATACTTCACATTCATCACATGGTACTGCTAATGGTGGATTATGTGTAAGAAACTGCCAACTGGATTTATTTTGCAGTGCTAAAAATCTAACTCTATTAGATAAAGTCTAATGAGAAGGTTGAAAAACTTCTGTGGGGATCAGTGAGAAACAACACAGATGTAGAAGACAAAGTTCTTTCATATATATTTATATGTGCATAAGCATATATAGCTTTATATACTTATGTGCAAAACAGTGCATTCTTCATAGCGTTTTAATTGTATCTCAAAAATATATAGCTCTATGCATATAAACTCAAACACCTAACTTAAAATTATGAAACAAATACTTCCCATCTTCAAGGAAGAATCCAATTCACTGAACATTTTACATATGCAGGTTCTCAAGTCATCCTTAAAGCCATTAAGGTTTCAGTAAATGTGAAATAGAGTAAATGAATGTACACACCTGAATAGTCATCTGTTGTATAATCTTCTGTAGGGTCTTCAACTGGACTAGAGCGCACTCTTTCCACTTTGGAAAAATCATTTCTTGGTGAATAAGGCTGGATGGATGTTCCATACAGTACTAAGGACCACTCTTTCAATTTGCCTAGAAGTTAAGTATTATAAAACTGTTTTCAGAACTACATCTCTTTTCTGTGTCTTACCAAAGTATGTCACTTTCAAGCATGTTGTTATGAGCAGGTATGGAAGACATTGCCTTTCAAGTAAGTGCAAGGTCTGTTTTACTATAAGCTGAGATAGCATATCTTCTTCAATCAGATCTTTACACTGTGTTTTCATTGCACTCCAATGTCTTGTAGGTCTAGCAAAGGTTTGCACCATGGGCTGAACTCAATATAAACAATAAACAAAACATTTGGGCATACATTTATTTGGAATATGTATATGCTACTCAATAAGGTGGTTTTGCTCTGGATTTTACTTTCCACTCGGAACATTATTATTGTCTGGTAATTATCATTCGAGATCTTTTAGCTAAGTTGGTGTATTCAGAATTCTGACTTAAGAAGATTATATAAGTAAGATTATATAAGTACCTTTGTAAGACACTACTTGTAAGACACTACTTGATGAACAAGAAGGAGCCTCTCTGAAAGAACATCAGTGTCCCCCTCAAACCAGCATAATTTCTAATTTATTTGTGCTAGTTATTTGGCAGATATATCACTGTACTATCTGCAATCATCATTAATATTTTCTCCTCTTAATGTTTGAGTGAAGACAGAAAAAATTGTCTGGCCACCCAAAGCATTATCTGACTTTCTGGTAGGTTTTTTTTGAGAAGAATAAAAAGATTAAGGTGTATCAAGTCATCAGTTCATGCTGTCAGAACATAAAAGGTGAACTTTCAGCACTCATCTTTCTCTCTATGCTACCAGGTAAATTTTGGAGAAAGAGAAAAGCACTCAGCCTGAAATAATTCCTAAAGTAATGATGAATAAAACGCACATCCCCACTTGAAAAGGTGCAACCTAAGTTTGATATCATCCTATTGTCTTGGTTCTGTTAATCTGTGCTGGAATAGCTAGTTGTAAATGTCAAATTCTTATCAGAACAAAGAGAAATCAGAGAAGCAGAATTTGAATAATCCTATTTTGGAGGCTGTGGTTAAAACTCTTCCCAAGGACAACTATTATTTAATGAAAAATATAATCCAAGTATGACTCTTTGCAAGAAAATAATGTAGTATATTTAATGTAAAATTAAATTCAAGCTATCTTCCTCTTCTTTCATTTTAATGATACTCAATAACTTGAAATATTGTTCACTTGGAGTTTTTCAATCTGTGCAAGCAAATTACTTTGACTTTTACAAGTGATTTCCTGTATTTTCCCCGATGTCATCTGGTAACCTCCACTGACATGACAAAAACAAAGACAAGTATCTCCTTGTACATGCATACTTCTAGCAGCAAGCAGCAATAAGCAAATACACTACCTGACAGATTATAAACAAATTCTTTTAAATAGTTTATACTACAGCTAAAGATGGGGAATATCTGTTAACTCTATGAATGGTCTCTTGCCAAGCCTCTTTCTGAGAAAAAAATTTCTACACTTCATATGAGACCTTCTCTGCTCCATATTCAGCTTTTGAGCAGAAACTACAAACCAAACACTGGCAGTGTGTCGCACAGTAGCTTTTAGCTTTTCACATCTGAATTATTATTATTTTCTTTAAAGAGACATTTGATCTTGATTTAAAAAATTAACTGCTGATGAGTCTACCACTCTTGCTGTCAAACTACTGGCAAATTACCTTGGCTGTAAAACTGTATACACCTTGGTTTCAATTTGTCTTTTCCTACCCAGACACGTAGTTTGTAAATACCCATTAGATTAAAAAGACCCAAATCACGGATTTTCTTCCTCTAAAAACATGTGGGAATCAAGTTACATCTTTAGTTCTTTAGACTGATTCAACTGTGTCCTTAATGGCACTTTTCTTTTTAAAAAAGAATCACACAGGGAGATAATTTTTAAGTAGCGGTGCAGTCATTGCTACATCCCTTTCAAAGAGACAGCTTTTCCATGTCCAGTCCCTGCCTTTTTTGTGTTTTAAACCACTTCTACAGCAGATGAACCATAATACACTGAATGCAATCAGGGAAAAGTGTGTTTTATGAAGTTATTCAGATCTTTTTATTCTCATCTTTTATTGTGAGCCAAAACTCACTCAACTTCCCAAAGTTTTATATTTCTCCCAGAACACTGGTAAAAGTATTTGCAAGAATCAACTACAAATAACCACAGGTAAAGATGCTCCTAAGGCACAGCATATTGTGTCTGCATTTTACACCTACAGAAGGTCTTGTACTACCATCACTGCAGGAAGGATTGTTACTCTGAATGCATGCATAATGCAAAAGGGCAGCAAGGGGAATAACATAGGGTCTCTTAGGAGATTAGTTGCCTTGTAAGAATGGTTCACTAAATAAAGAGGAGAAAAGTTCATGTGACTTGCAAATAAATGAAGTCTGCCTTGAGGCGGGTTTAATTTGCACAATGAAAATATTTCAATAACTAAGTGTATATATATATATATATATACATGCACACATTTATAATGAATAAACAAAGTATGCACATTTAAGCCAAAATCTTTCTTTGCCCACTTTTGGCCGATTCCATAATTTAGTTTGATTAGAATAATCCTTTAATTGCTTGTTTTTCAGATGCGTAACAAATGTCCCATATTGTATCTACAGAAAAAAGAGTATATCACAATGTTTCACAGGAAACATACGTCCATCTTCATAAACTACAGAAAATTAAATGTAGAAATTACATGCACAACTTTTATGAACTGGACTCTGCATTTCTTTTCAGGTAGCAGATGTGGCATTACCTTGCCAATGCAGGGATATGATGACACGTTGGGTCTTTCTTTTTAGTTTGATTACAGAAAAATGGCAACTCTTAGTTATAAGACCTTTTAAGAGCTGAGAAAACACATGCACAGAAAACAAACAAGAAACAGGCATGATGATGACAATCAGTGTGATAAACTGCAGGCTATGGTGATAAACTAGAGAGGTACCATGAGCTGGAGAGGCACCAGGCATAAATTATGTTTAAGCACCTTTTGTTTACTTCATGTTCTCTTCAGTGCAGAGACTAATCCCGATATACCCAAACAGCTGAATTTATCCACCACTAATATATGGCAGGCACTTCCAAATCTTTTTGAACAGAAGAGTTACTGGACAGCTGTCATCAGAGGGCAACCACTGCTCTAGAAAGATGGGGGATACATTACTAGACAGTATACAGTGAACCAGGATCCAAATTCACAACCACACCGCATCTTGTGAAAACCAAATGCATGTAAAAACAGAACTAGTCTCAGGCAGTGTTCTGCATTGTGGTTAAAACAAAGTACAGAATAAAGCTCTCCAGCAGCATTCTTGCAGTATATCAGCTTCTTGCACACCCCTTAGTTTTGCGGACCTACTTTCTCCCAATCCCCTAACCTTACTGTGCCTCTTCTCCCAGAGTTGCATCTTTTGACCTTACTTCTGATGGAGGAAAGGAAATCAGTTCCACTGGGAAGAGTGTATATAATGTAATGAAATCAATAAAGTAGTAAGACCTATACAACCATAAATGTAGTTATAGTGTGCAAGAGAGTGCAGGAACAGGCTTTGAACTATAATGCTGGAAATGTAGCAGGCCACTTTGAGACCATCCTGGTGATGTAAAAGACCTGTAAAATACGTCTGGAGAATTGCCCAGATTAAAAGTTTGCAAAATGACTCCATATAACCTCTTTTTAAGTGCAAGACATGTGTCAGGGAAGAAAAGAGGGAAATAACTGAAATGTGTTGCTCTGTGGCTGTCCTTCATGCCTGTAGGAGGAACCAGGGGGTTCCAGTACACACAAAGGTGAAGAGCTACCTTAACTTGTCCTTCACACCAGAGATGTTCCTGGATGAGTCAGGAATAACAAGTGTAAAATGGAGTTGAAAACACTTGATTTGTAACTCTTTTCAGTAATCCGATTAAAAGTAAATTACTTACTTGCTGTTTAATACCTCCCCTCTATCAAGTTCTAAAGCACTGAAAAGCAAAAACAAACCCAAAGACAAAACCTCCTTCTAAATCCCTGAGCAGTTTTGCTTGTACTCTATGGCTGCTTTTCCAAACACATTTAGTGCGTAACCCTTTTTAATGTAGTGGAAACTCTGCTTTTCATTTAGTGGTGCATTTAACATCATTTGGCTAACAACCTTTTATGACTGCAAAGCTATGGTGAGAAGTGATCAGTGGTGATAAAGCGAAATTTAAAACACTGGCAATGTTGGTGTTTCCTTTCAGAGCTCTAGGGGAAGATAATCAAGATTTTAAAAATTCTGTGCTTAAACATGACTATACAGCTAACATTTAAATAACAGTGGCCACAGTGTAAAAAGTTACCAGAGCCTTAAAGTTGTTTCCTGCTAAGAAATTTTGAAAATCATACCATTATCTTGGTCTTCATTAGGGACTTATTAACCACATATTGTGGAAAAGCTTTTCAAAATTTTGGTTTATGATTGCTGGTTTACTATCCTAAAAAACTAAAATCAGGTTATGCAGACTACTGAGTCAGGCAATAAGACAACAGGATTTGATGACAGGACATTGTGGTACTGACTCTTGGTGGATTGCAGAGAGATCACAGCAACAAGCTGGAGAAAGCAATTCCTTTTTTAACTTGTCTTGAATTCTAATAGTTAACTTCATTTCTAAAAGGAAGTTCTGTAGCTTCCCAGGAGTAATCCTTGACTTGTAAATATGAAAGAATATAAATATGAAAGATATTTTGGTAAGGTGCTCTCCTTGACCAATGAAAGAGTTTTGTGTTTTGTTTGTTTTGATTCTTGGACAGATTGTGCTGCAGAGACACAGTCAGACAGACAACCCCTCCAGCTAGCTAGCCTGGCTGGAGGGAGAAAGATTTGTTCTCTTCTTGATAATAAAGCCTTCTGATTTCAGTCTGTGAGCATGGGTCGTTTTGTGGAAAGACCCTAGAATAGAGCCATGTCATTTCTACAGGACATAGAAGCTTTTTTAAAAAGTTGAGATTGGCTATCAGAACATGACACAGCTAAAGCAGAGTATAAATAAAGAATTAAAATTCTCATTGAATTGTATCAACAGTGGTTGAGTGAGGCTGATCTGTATGTTAAGTTTTTTAGGGAGAAAATAGTCTAAAAAAACCCCAGAAATAAGTTCAGAAAAAAAGTGAATCATGTGTCTTAAAAGGTATATAATAGTAACATAAAAATGAACAGTGAATTGGTAACCGAAATTTAGAATAATGCCCTTCCCAGCTATGGCTTCACACTAAAACCAGGGAGATGTTCCAGCTGTAAAAAAAAGTTGGAAAACAGCAAGCATTTTCAGAATTCACAGAGCCCCAAAAAATGTTAGAGTCCTACCTGGAGTTTTGAAATTTCTCAGCTGAGATGGAGTGTCACAGATTTCCAAGATCCAATCACCTGCTGCTTTTTCACTCCAGCAGTGAGTAGTCATAAACTCCCAGTTTTTGAATCCTTCCATGGAATGATCAAATAGCCTAAAAAAATCATGACATTACTTCAAGGAAAATTTTTTCCTGGGAAGCTATGCCTCCAAGTGTGCAAACTCTTGAATAATATAATAATCAGCCAGTTCTTCATCTGTACCTTTACATAACATCATTCATGATAGTTTTCTCATATATATTTCAAGCACATTCAACAGATTTTTGTTGCTTGATGGAAGAGAGTCTTTACATGCCATCATGTTTTTATAATGAAAAAGAGAATGGCAAGCAAATTCATTGCAAAAATACCAGAATTGCTAATACTGTTTAATGGGATTAGTGGGTCTTGGAAAAACTTCATATAACACAGAATTCCATTGCTTTAATAGCATGATGTAAATACAAATAACTTGTAAATTGGAAAATTTCAGTAACATTTATTTTTGGCTTTGGATTGGAATACTTAAAAGGGATATAAACCCAATAAAACCAATAAGGTTTAAGACAATAATGATTCAATACATGTCACTTCTTGTGAGGAAGTAATATATAACGGAGACACTGGCCTCAATCCTCGAACATCCAAAGTATCACCCTCTTCAAACACTTCAAAGAATTCAGTTTGGGTGAAACTGAAAGCCTAATGGCATCTGATGGTTTCATGTAACCAATACCATTACCATAATTTAACTACCTAAGTTGTGGGTGAAAACAACAGAACTTAGGTGCAGGTTGTGATAATTTCTAGTATAGGGAGACCCATTTTGGGTTCTGTAAAGTGATTGTGATCCTGTGTGAGAACAGGAAGGAGGACCCTTCCCGGCCAGGGATTAGACACAAGAGAATTTGCGCTTTTATTCAGTGTTCACAGTGTGTTGCTTGGTACCCCAAAACTATTGATGAGAAGAACACTCTAAGTAGGATTGTTGCCTCCAATAAAAACTCATGGCTCAACTTTAAAAAGTACATATACAACTATACATTTACATATATGTATTTCTATATATCTGTGTGTATATATATGTATTTTTATATATTTGTGTATATAAATACCTCTGTGTATATACACAGAGATATGTATGCATGTCAATTTATAAATGCATGTATATACATATATATGTGTGTGTAGTATTTATTAGTATTTTAATTTGGTCTTTATGTGTGAAAATTCCACTGGTAATAGCTGTGCTTAAATATTTTTAAAGAAGAAGAATCTTGACAGTAGAAAATCCAATAGATTGAAAATGCTTTTCCGTAAAAGAGAGAAAAACCTACCATTAGACAACATGTTATATTTGAACATATAACAGCATGTTATATTTGAATTCATGTGAATATGTACCTTTCTAAGCTAATTTCAAGCATTATTCTTAAAAGGTTGTGAAGTTCAGCACATATTGGGAAAAGAGGATACTTGTATAGATACATGCCTGGTGAAAACTGCCATGCCACGTAGGAATAAAATGCTGTAGTTCTTCCTGGAAGCTTTGGTCAGACAGAGGCATGAGGTCAGGTACTGTGTGTCCTACACTTCTTGCAAAAGAAACTGTATGGACCTACATGATTCGTCCACTTTATAGGGCTCAGCTAAAACCTGATTTTCATGCTCTNAATACCTCTGTGTATATACACAGAGATATGTATGCATGTCAATTTATAAATGCATGTATATACATATATATGTGTGTGTAGTATTTATTAGTATTTTAATTTGGTCTTTATGTGTGAAAATTCCACTGGTAATAGCTGTGCTTAAATATTTTTAAAGAAGA
>VZRF01004338.1:19246-83265 GCA_013396875.1 Vireo altiloquus
CATGTTATATTTGAACATATAACAGCATGTTATATTTGAATTCATGTGAATATGTACCTTTCTAAGCTAATTTCAAGCATTATTCTTAAAAGGTTGTGAAGTTCAGCACATATTGGGAAAAGAGGATACTTGTATAGATACATGCCTGGTGAAAACTGCCATGCCACGTAGGAATAAAATGCTGTAGTTCTTCCTGGAAGCTTTGGTCAGACAGAGGCATGAGGTCAGGTACTGTGTGTCCTACACTTCTTGCAAAAGAAACTGTATGGACCTACATGATTCGTCCACTTTATAGGGCTCAGCTAAAACCTGATTTTCATGCTCTCATTTAAAACATAAAATCACAGAATCACAGAGTATCCTGAGTTGGGAAGCATCATCAAAATCCAACTCTTGGTGCGACACAGGACACCCCCAAGAGTTACACCACATCTTTGAGAGCACTGTCCAAACAATTACGGACTCTGTCAGGCTTGGTGCTGTGACCGCTTCCCTGGAGAGCCTGTTAAAGTGCCCAACCATCCCTGGATAAAGAACCTTTTCCTAATATGCAGCCTAACTCCCCTGACAAAACGTCAGGCCATTCCTTCAGATCCTGTCACTGGTCAGCAGAGAGGAGATTGGTGCCTGACCCTCCATTTCCCCTCACAAAGAAGATGTAGACTGTGATGAGGTCTCCCCTCAGTCTCCTCCAGGCTCAATATGACAAGTGACCTTAGCTGCTCCATGTACGGCTTTCCCTTCAGACCCTTCCCCATCTTTGCAACCTCCTTTGGACATTCTCTAATAGCTTCATAACCTTCTTACATTGCAGTGCCCAAAACTGCCCCCAGCACTGGACGTGAGGCTGCCCCAGCTCAGAGCAGAGCAGGACAATCCCTCCCTTGCCAGGCTGGCTGTGCTGGGCCTGATGCACCCCAGGACATGCTTGGCCCTCCTGGCTGCCAGGGCACTGCTGACTCATGTTCAACTTGCCATTCAATTTGTGCTCCCTTTTTCCATTTTAAATGAATGCCTGTAATACTAGTCTAATGTATTAGCACTTATAAATTTAAATTAAAATATACATTGGGATCCATTTTCACCAATAACCATGTGAGATTTTCTTCTGATAAAGTTCTGTGTTTCTGTGTGTGTGTCCCTATAAGTGTATATGTAGACATATTTTGGCAGCAGAATGGGCCTGTTTCATGTCACTGTTAAATCAGTAATGTGAATACAGCAAATCTCAAAAACACATGGCACATACCATTTACTGAAATGGTAGAAATTATTACATAGTCATTATCCAGAATTTGCATGCAAGTATGCTCAATTTAAGTCATGTAGGTTATTTCCAATTGTTATTCAAATTGCCATACTGTTGGTTTTTGATAGCTAATGTATGACTTTCTAAACACTCTGTCAATGCAACAAGGCAGCAGTATTTCTCTTTGCAATTATAGTAACTAAATTACATAGTATTATACAAGTACTGTGCAATTATAAACTCTGTATCCACTGAGCTCCTATTCATATACATTGGAAACACGAGTTGCTGTTTATCTTTACTGTAATTAGTCTGATATTTTTCGTAGTACTTTTTGAATAACTAGGTTTGTCTTATTTTGAAATTTTAAATTGTTGTCAGATTTCCATTTTAAGAATTCTTTTAAGTAATTTTGGGTGGAAGACACAAAAATCCCATATATTGTGTTAATAAAACCACCTTTACCTAAAATATGCTGTGACTGCAACTGTAAGCTTCCATCCATGGGAAATGGGGAAAATCTGATATATTATTTCCAAGAAAATCGACCAGTTATTTTAAAGAATATTTCTTTGGGGAAGATCTGATTTTATAAAATAATGTCTAAATTAGAATCTTTGAATGTATGAACAGTGTTTCCACAAAAGATTCTACCAACAAGTCAAAAAGCTACAGAGAGGTCAAAAGAACAGTGAAAACAGACTGACTATGAGGCTGTCTGTGTATGCATTTTGGACATACAAAATGGTCCAAGTACTTTTGCTTTTCTTTGTTGATGCACTAAACTGTCAAGTTAAAGAACCTATGAGGCAATACATGGATTTCACTTTAGGTGGTGTTAAACAAATGAATGAGTACATTCCTTATTCAGAAAGAAATACATAGTATATTTTAAGGAGCATGCAGCCACTCCAGAATTTAATTCTGTAATTTGTCAAAATTCATATCAAAGACACACTTATCACAGATTATAATGGATTAATAAATTTTGGTACATGGTCTGATGAATTGCTAGTTGACTATTACAGATTATTATAGACTAAAATACTTAAATAAGATTATTAGAATAATCTGATAGTTTTTATGACCATTAATATATACATGTACTCAGGAACATAACATGCTTTTAAACACCAAAGTGATTAACAGCAATTGAATTTTTAAAACTTATTTGTTAACATAGCCACAACAGAATGCCAGTTCTGTTGTTCAGTTACTTGGGGGACCTTTCTTAGAAACAAAACACTCAACCTGGGGTGGATGCGACTGCATGATTGACTATATAATTATAAGATGCTGCTTACAATGAATAGCATTACATTAAAAAAAATTGTTCTTATGTTTCTGAGAAGTTTTACGCCATACTTATCACATACTGTATGCAGGTCTATATAAGAATATTTGTCACACAGTGTACAATATTTTCTTAAAACAAATTCAAGAATCTTAATCTCTTCCACTGCCACCACTTCAGCCTAAAAATTGTTTAACCTTTCTCTTCAAGAATATAATTTAAAGTAGAAATATTCATCTGTAACCAAACTTTAGACCCAGAGGAAGGCAATTAGGTACTTTCTAATAGTGTTAAAAAACCCAATAAACAAGTGTTTTAGCTTTTTAAGCAAAGAGTCTTTAAATTCCTAAAAGCTCGGAAAAAAATATTTCCATTTTCAATTTCATGTGAGAAAAGGCAGTGAAGGTAGGGGATTCGTTTAGCAACACCAGCATCACCTGTCATGAACAATAAAAAGTAAACATATGAAAGGAACTTTTTTTTAGTTATCAGCTGAGAAGGCGAAGGTGCAGCAGCACCTGACTGACAACAATGGTTGCATACTGAACTCAATCCATTAAGAGCCTGGAAACTGCACTAGCTTGTGGCTGTGGCTGCAGTGGAGTAGCCGGCAAGAGAAAGGAATTTTCTTCTCCTACAGCAGCACTCTTAGTTATGATGTGCTCCAGCACACTAAATTGGCAGCCTTACAGGCAAGTGGTCCTTGCCCAGAAGTCTGCCTGGCCACAAGTCTTCAAGTGTGCTTATAGTTTGAAGAGACTACATAGTGCCTTCCCAAGCTGCGTACCTGGAAGTTCTTTGGTCAACTATTCTCCTTAAAGCAGCTCTTCTCCACAGGGTCGAATCATCAGCTCCCTGTGAGATGTAGCCCCTGAGAAACTGCAGACAGCTCAAACTGACTTAACCAAAGCTTCAGCCAGACCCTACCGCCCACCTGCACTGAAGTATTCAGGAAAAAAAGAAATGGTCAGAGAACACACTAGGCATTTCAGAAGCTTTCTTACCTACATGTGATAGATCATTTAAAATTTTCTGGATGTGGAGCTAAAGAAGACATATTTAAAGTATATGCATACACACCTTTTTTTTTTGTATTTCCATGTTACACCTGGTTATCCCAGTTAGTTTTATCTGAACTATTATGAGAAAGTTGTTTGGAGTAACATGAACAACAGTGTACAATGCCTGCCAGTCTGAAATAATGGCTAGTACAGCAATCACCATATTTAAAAGTGGAGAGTTTGTCCCCAAGGACTACACATATCCAGAGTAAATGATCCACCATTACTCGCAGACATGTCAGGCTGAGGAGTTCCACACACTCCACTGGTCAGCCAGCTGCTCCGCAGTGGGATATCTATTCATCAACTCCCCAAAAGAAAAAAAAAAAAGGGAAAAAGAGGAAAAAAATATATATATAGCCAAACATGAATGAAATAAAACACAGCAAGTGTGAGTTAGGAGAAACAGTTTTCCAAGAACTGTTTCACCCTGTAGACACAAGCATAGGATTATTGTTTGCTCATTGTGGACTTAGATTACTATCACCTTAGAGACCTTTTCAGTGAGACTCAGTATGAAGGTTAGCCCTTACTTTTCATCATATTAGAATACATAAAATGTTGGTTTTGTTTAATATTAGATTAATTAATTAGATCAAATTTAATATTTAATTAATATATTTGTAAGCTGCAGAAGATATGGATGCCTAGAAAAGAAAGTTTTCCTCTACTTCAGATTACCAAGGTGTTTTATGAAGCAAACAATTGAGTAAGATTAGATAAGAATAACTTGGTTTTGGTCTAAGAGTTTTCTGCAGAGGAGGGTATTATTAAAATTTACTAATTGTCTAAGGTTTCACAATAGGAAAAAGATGGTCATGAAAATACTTTCTTTTGTTACTGAAGAGAATTATTAATAGCAGGGCCATATAAGCTTATGAAGCTAGTGGCCTGGAAAGTTGCCACCATGTGGCTGAATTATTTCAGTTACGCAGTTCAAATGGCAACAGCTGCTTTAAATTTAAAGGGCAAGAATTAAATAAGACATGACTTCAGTGGGAAACAAATGAGCCCTAAGTTTGCTTCTCTAACCCTCTTTGTATTTAGCTTCTCCTCCATAGCCTGCCTGTACTGACTGTTTGTTAGAACTGACCTTGGTATGTCTCAAAAAACACTCAGAAACCCATGCTGCCAAATCCACTGGCCAATTGTTTTTGAAAAGGGGATACTGTTCCCCTTTGGACTTAAATCTAGCCTGGTCCTCACACCAGCCAATACTCTCCCAGTCTGTATTTTCCTCTGCTGCAGCACATCCAATGTAATCATGTTTAGTACTTTCCAAACAACAAAGCAGATGTTCCGTGTAATGCAGATTTTGAAGAATGCACATAAGGCTTAAACCAGTGACAGTGTAATCCACCAAATGCCTGCAAAGGAATCCACATTGCCTCTGACTAACAAGTTTTCTTACTGAAGTCATTTTAGGGGATGCCAACATTAAGGACAAAATATGCAGAAAAAAGGCCAAATATTACCTCGAGGGACCTACTTGTCAATGCACCAGAAATTACGCACAATGACTTTTCTTCCAGAACTGATGGAGAAGTGCACATGTAAAATATACCTTTTGCACTTAAAAACATTTTACCAGCAAACTGTTTCAAATTAAACCCAGATGAGTAAATGTAAAGCAATGAGGTTTTCCCTGGGTTCAGTAAAAACAGCTGGTACTGCTGCTATTAATCCTGTACATATGCATTAAAAAGTCTTGTATGTCTCAGAAAAACATCTCCGTCAGTAGCAATGTACAACAGCCTCTGGGCCCTTTGCCTATAGCACAAAAAAAAAAAATATTTGCTGTCAATGTGTGAATGCATTGTGTGTATGCCAAATGCATGCATGCTTACAGCTGAATGCATTTATTCACTGATATTCAGTATTATTGATACTTTAAAAATCAAACGGCTCATAACAAATATTTCATACTAGTGAATAACAACAATCCTACTTCAAGTTTTATTTTACAAAATGATGCTAAAACACATACATCAACAACACACAGCATACTACTAATTCCAAAAAATTACTATCTTGAAACTGTATGACTTCTTACAGCAAGGCGAAATAAAATAAGCCTTGAAACACCACTTTGGAAAGTATTGTGTTCATATCCATCACTTTACTGTAAGAAAGGGCTTGTGAAGGTTCAAGGTATTTCAGACCTAGAATTTGCAACACACATTTATCCCTAACATGAGTAGCCAGAGCTGTTTCAGCCCAGTGTGATGGCAAGTCAGTATATCTCTGAAGTTTGCATGGGAAGGGAATTTCTGGTGAGACTCTATGAACTCTGGCATGAATAATTTGTTTTCTGGGAAGTGGTAAGAGGTGAAAAAGGCCTTTCAGGTTTCTTTGTTTTCTCTTTAGTCTTCTGATATTATCAGATAAAAAAGAGTTGAACATCCCCTTATTTTAATATGTATATTTGCATTCCCTTTCTCTACTGCATATACAGAAATTACTTTGTAAGGTGCAGGAGTTACAGAGAGACTGATTGAATTAAATTTTGTACCTATTCCACACACCAATCATCACCAGAGGTAAACTGTGAATATTGGAATGTATTTCCCACTAGCTGTGAGTCAGCTGCAACACATGGAGGCCTAGAGCCAAAAGTTAGCTGTGTTAAGACCACTGGGTTTACACAAGATTGTTTTGTTTGGATACCTAGTTGGATGACTTTCAGTTTTTTAATTTTGAACTGAGGAAGAACTACTGCATGAAAATGGAGGAGAAAAATAAAGAATGATTTCTTCAAACAGAAAAACTAAAGCCTGTTTCATAACTAATAAGAGAAACCTGCCTTGCACTGGTTAGCAGAGGACAAATTCTTTGTTCAGTGTAGTAGTGCAGCAGGGAGATATAGGTGTGTGTGCCTATGTGCTTTAACAGCAATCTATGACAGCACTTGCAATGAAATACAGGAGATATTCTGAGGACCTAAAAATTCCAGAACAACTTTCTCTCCATTTGGTGAACTACTGTCTACAGCTTGAAGAGTATTTTCAGCTTACCTCTTCTTTTAAATTAACATAATCTCTAGTGAAAATGTGTATTCACACTTCAATCAGAACCAAGTCCCTCTGAGCTCCACCTGTCTCCAAAACAGGCTCTTTGTTTCAAGAGGAAATGTAAGTCCTTCTACCACTGAGATACAGGAGGACACACAAGTGTCTGGAGGCAGATAATCAGTATTTCTAGATGAGGAAGTATGGATGAAAAGTAGTCTGGAAAGCAGGCCACTCCCAAACCATTAAAAGCCCTGAGGATTAGGGATATTAACTCTTAAGAAGACTTCAGCATTATGGCAGAAGAGTTTTCACAATACAGGTTTGATACATGGCAGTTTTTGCAGATTCTGATACATCAGCTAACATCAACTTTTCTATGGGAGCCATGCTCTATGTCTAGCAGAATGGCAGCCATCTAAATCAAATTACCAAGAGAAAAAAATGATCGATCATACTATGGTCCTATCAGGAAGAAGATTTCTAGCCACTTGGAGAACTATACAAACATTTCTTACTGTAAACATAACTTATTTGCACATTTGGAACTGGGGTAAAGTTTGGAAATGTTTCTTATAATCGTCTCTGGTGGTTCATCATGGTGTTCTTGTCCATGGATTTAGTGAGATTTAGTGAAAAAGACTGCCAAAGTTTTCTTTGAAGAAAATTTCTGCTAGTAGACCAGGGAAATAGAAACATCACTGAGAAGTCTTTCAGTTTACTAATGATTCAGCCCACTTACCAGGGATGTAAATTGCACTAATGTTGGAAATAACACATTGGACAAAGAGATACTTGTCTGAGTTCAGTAAGGAGAAAAAAAAGACAATTTGATGCACCGTTTTGTTTTGTTTTTCTAAAAACATAACATAGAGGTGAGAGGATGAGGGAAAAGATTGATCTTTCTTGGTAGTTGTGGTTAAAATGGCTCAACATTTGAAAGCAAGCATCCATCACTGCACTGATGGGTAATTTTTAAAAACTTTTTAAGGCAATGAAGGCAGTGGCTAACTTTTAAAAATTTAATTTGCAATTTACAAATGAACCCTTTAATTTCAGGTGCTACTGCTACTTCTCAGTGTTGTCCTACTATGAGCCTTTGATGGATTATGTTTACTTTGAAAAATAAGATTTGGAAAGAGGTAACATCAGGGGCTTAAAAAAAATAGTAGTAAAGATACACTATTCCATCTGATTTTCACTGCTATTAAAAAAAAAAAGATAAGAAAGGAGACATATAAAAAATAAGTGGCAATAGTATGTAGAAACACTTCCATTCAGCTTCCTAATGATCACTGAGCCTGCTACTATTTTCTTCACATTTTTCAGAAACCTAATAAATGGTGAGGCACACAAGAACTATTGAAATTGACTAATCTTTGTCTTGAAGTTCAACAGTTTTAACACTACTCTTCAACTGAAATTGTCGTCTTTGAGTTCATTTTGTACTTCGCTCTGTCCATCTCTCTAAGAAAAAATAATTAGCCTGTGTCTCCTAGCAACCCTGCTGTGATGACTTGACGGCTCTTTGCTGACATTGACATCTCAATGCAGGTTCTGTATGCTGACTGTACTGTGAAATTGGGTTGTCATACTATACCTGTTGGCCAAGAGCTGTGACCTAGTTCCAGAAGGAGAGGTTAGGTAAATTGCCAAGTCTCCACGTCGAGGGTGAGTAATAGTGATACGCACAACAACATGCTCCAAGTAGATCACATGATGGTTAGGATTATCTGAACAGCCAGTGGCTTTGTAAATCGAACGGACAATGCTGTCAGGTCGTATTGTTCTATAATAGAAGCATAGCAAACAACATCAGCATTTCTTGCTTTTTGTGTAAAATACACAAACCCCATCTTTTTTGCTAAGTAGAGAATGACAGTGTTGGACAACTGAGAAGTCAGTAGCCTATAATCATTAGTTTTAACATGTACTTCCTATCTGAAAATACCACTACAGGGTTATTATTTTACTGCAAATAATGGCTAATGGCAACTGCCTGGGTTTCTGTTAAGCACATATACAAGGTAAAATAGGAATAAGTCCTTGGGACAGAGCATTATTGTGGATTAGTGGCCAGCTGAGAATTGCTGAGATTGTCATGGGATCACGGCTGGTTGCTAAACCCCAGGAAATGCCTGGCATAGCTAGTCCTTGCTTACGTAACAGCAAATATTACATGTTAACTACCAAAAGGCATCTGACTCAGCTGGTTAAAATTGGCATGACATCCTCGCAGACTATACCAGTTATGGATCAAGCCTGTTAATATAGTTATCAACAATAATCTTAATGCTTTGGAAGTGTGCCTTATGATTGATGCTGTCTCTATACCCATACAGTGCACTTAACAGAATTTTGCTCTTAAGCCTGGTTCAACAGAGACCCTATCCTAGCAAGTGAAAAGCAGTTTAGTCTTGGTCTCTGAACTAGAAACTCTCTTAGGACTATTTGAGAGACAGTATCACACAGTATTGGAAGCATATTTGCTTGTTACATCCTGAACTGGTAAGTCCTTACTCTTCTTGCAAATGTGACTGAAATGCATTCAACTAAACATTCTTCTTCTTTGATGCATCATCTGTATAAAAATCCATAATTACCCAGTCTGGCCTGTTTTATACCTTCACCTTCTGAAATGTTCTTTAAAGTAGGGCCTTTTCCCATGCACTACTGGGATCAACATTTACAGGCAAATGACCTGACATCTGTAAATGTGACAGAGATCTCTGAAATGCATTTAAAAAGGATACATTATAAACAATGCAAGAGAGGGGTAAATTATACCCAATTTCCTTCCATAAGTTTATGCCAGCAAGAGTTTTGGTAGCAGGTATTACTTGATTTGCCGATCTGTGTTCTCCACACACACATGTTGTGGAGGCACGGTTGTCCACTTTTCTGCTTCTGTCACCATTGCTTCAGCATCCATCAGTCCAAATCCATAAAGATGGCTCACTGCAAGGTACAAACAGAATGAATACAGTTATAGCACAAACCCTTGGGTTTCATCATAGACTAATTCCAGAATGTCACATCCTAACAGGAGTTATGTCTTTTCTCTTCTTCCTTACCTTCATTCAGAGCCCCAAAATCTGAATTATTGCCAGGAACAATAATGACTTTATCTAATTTGTTCAACAAATCTCTTCACTACTCTATTACAAAAGTGGCACAAGGTGCTACCCACATTGCCCTACCATGAGAACTGCAGAATGCCAGGGACTAAAATTGCCTCTGACTGCCCTTTATCCATGTGCCTTAATTTAGCTCAGCTCTCTTTTATGAACAGGGGTTGAGCATAATGAATGAGAGGAAGGTTACTTTCAATACGTGAATACCATGAATGCATGCGTATTCATGGAAGATAACTGAGACAATACATTTAAGAAGGAACAAATAATTGTGTAACTGTTCTTTTGTCTGAACTCCCCTGAGTGTAAGCAGCATGTAGATGCTCTTCTTTTCCTGTATACAATATGCTTGCCATTGGCCAACCAACCAGGTAGATCCACCATCACCCTAAAGATGCCTGCATGATGAGGGTAAAGGTGTAGTGACTATGTAACGGACTGGTCTTCTTCCCATATCCTTTCCCTTGAGCCCCAAACCAAAGTGTACATAACATGGAAATGTTCATTTGGAGACAACTACATGCAACTCTTCTGCCAAATGGGCAAGCACTGTTCCAAAATGAAACACAGCTAAAACATATGAAAATAATTAAATTCAGCCCTCCTTCAGCCTTCTGAATTGTCTTTTATGTATTCAAAAACCAAATGGATAGGGAAAGAGATGTCCTATTTCTATATGTGGTTGGAGCAGAAGGAAGACAAGAAAAGCTTGGATGAAGAAATATTTTGCATTGCGAAGAAGATTCCTGTGATGGAAATGTCCTTAGTCTTAGATGTCATCTTGCAAACACTGCATCTGATAATGAGTGCATATTTATCTGTGAAGACGTAAGTCTGTTCTTACACTAAAATTTTAATTAATAATCCTTCTGTCTGCTCTGAAGATCAATGGGAGGAACAAAAATCTTAACTCACATAGTCTGTAACCGCACGCAGTTACTCTGAATAGTACATTCAAAGTGTGAGGGATTAAATTTTCATGAATGGAAGGTTTTTTCAGCTAATCGAAGGAAAATGCATGTTTTACTCCTGACAGTTAGCAATTTACATTGAATTAGAGCTCAAGATGTCCAGTTTTAAAATGCTGTGTGTTCAAGCCGCCTACTGAGCTCAAAGAGCCAAAATTCTCCTCACCTCACCTTTTCTTAACCAGAAATGAGGGCAGAAAAGCACATAACATTGCCACCACCAGCCAGTGACCTTCAGATGGAAACCCATGAGACTTTTAAGCTACTTACCCCTAGAATTTTTTTCCCTAGTATGCACATTAAAAATGCAAATAAAATCTATAGAGTGAACTTTCTATGCTATCAATTAATTGGAAGACAGAATTTAGGAGAAATTTTATTCCAGGAGAAAAAATTACCACTCAATGTTATGTAGTTGTGTTAATTGTCCATGATTCAATGTTTAAAATCTCTTGCATGAGAGCAGCAGTGTAGTGAGCAGTTCTGCATCTCATGGCTTTTTTTTTCACAGTTGAAACAGAAATACTTTTTTTCCTTTATAGGCCTTCCAATTGAAATAAAAATTTCCTGACAGACAGGGGTACTCTTAAATCCCTCCATGTGGACTGACATTTGGCTGTCCAAAACATTTTGAATTCAAATCCCTTGATCCAGTGGGTTGGTTAGCAGCTGAAGGTACCAGTAGAGGCCCCTAATTTTCAAAGACTAAATTACAGCAATTTAGGAAAGAATCACAGAGTTAAACAAAGTAGTTGTGCTTCAGAGAAGAAAACAGATTTTGCTCTCTACTGCCTTCAAATTGTGCTCCTCCATCTGTGTACATCCTAGTACTCCTCTGAACTATATGCAAAGGTGCCCCTCCCAAAGGTTAAAAATGATCTGATGGTCTATGTGGAACTATAAATGTATTCTGGGAAACACCTGGAACTGCCACTGATTTGTATATGTAAGATACTGAGTTGACTTTGCTAACCCAGATTAATCAAAAGCACTATCTGAATGGTAATGCTGACTGCAGAGCGACATAAGCTAATTCCAAGTGCAAAATGCCTCCAGATCTTGCACCTGCCCACTTACATGCTCTACATTCTTGTTGCTGTGAGTTGCTGCTGGACTCACTTGTTCCTAGGAATCATTAAGCATGTCAGAGGGGGTACTGGGCATAGTTTCATAAAAAGCTATTTGTCCTTCACAAACAAAATATGAATATGAGGTTGGTACAATGTAAGCTGGTCGCTGACAAGTAGACTGTTGCTTTTATTCAGCTGAAGGGTTGAAAAATGGGATCTCCTTATGTGACCAAGGTGTCCATTGAGAGAGCTGTCTTGAATTCTCTCTCCACTCAGGCAGTGAGGCTAACTGATCATTTATATTTCTGCAAAATCACTGGCATACACAGAGCCTTACAGATGCAGGGCACGTTTCAGAGAAAAACGTGCCTCCAACCACATGAATCTCTTTATCAATAAAGAAAACAACATTTCTCAGGGCTAAAGTCCATTTATTTACCCCTGGTGCAATTCTTTCATTAGTGAACCATGAAAACAAGGCCTTCTGGGCTGCTGGAGAGACTTCCATAGCTTTTTCATAATCTCCTTGTTTTTGTCTGAAATTCCTATTGAAAATTCAATAACTTTCTCATTTACATACAGAGAGTATGCAAAAGCTACCCTCAAATCTAAAGTTAAAATGTATATCCTATTTGACTTGACTATGAGAAATATGAATGGCTGGTGTTGATAAATCCTAACAGAGAATAAAGCAGATTTCAGAAAAATTGAGCCCAGACACTGAAGACACATTTCCAGTGCAGCTAAACTTGATTTGTTAGGCTGCAGTTTCATTGCCCGTCATCAAGATGTCTCATCAATAACTTAGATGCTAAGCCTTCCTTGCTATTTTACTCCTCTGACAAAAGCTTTGCATAACGTTTTCTCCCGACTATATTTTTGGCCTTTTATATAGCATATTCTATGTACCGTGAAAGTAGCATTTGAGATATAAATACTTTGTATACACATATCAAATGCTAAATCAGGAGAGAAATGGTAATAATTTCAGTGTGACAAATGAGGAACATGCAGCTTCCTCAACTAGATTAACCTGTTTGATATGTGAACTATTATGATCTGTCCATTTATGCTACTACAGGATCTTGATCCAAATGAAATTGACAGAATAGGAGTCTAAGATGCCCATTAATACTATGGTTTTCTTAAAGATTGCTTAGCAGGTCTAGAATACGTGAGCCTCTTGAGTTACTCTCATCCCATAAATACTTTCAACTGACCAACATCAATTTTTTACACGTCATTTTAATTGCAAATAGAATGAACTAATTCCATAATGCTTCAACAATTCCATATTTCTTTTCTGTCATTTGCTCATTATATTGAAATGTTTCAACAAGGGAAAACAATTGTCTACAAGGATTAAATGGACAAAAAGGGGAGAAATGTTATGATGACATGGCTTAAACTATTTTGTTTTGTCATGTCCTAAGAAAACACTGATCTTGAATAATAATTCATCTTGTTTCAGCCATATTCCTATTTCATGTCAATTTATGACCAGTAATCTGTGATAACTGAGTGTGATTTCTGAAGCACATTACTGCTTTACAAGCCAGTAACTTAAGTGTGCAAGAATATACTTTTTCTCTCTTGCTTTTAAAACCAACTCCCTCATGGTTTTCAAATTAAGCACATTATTTGTGGTTTTGTATTTCACACAGAACAATCCCTCAATTTTTGTACTTAAAACCAAATGAAACAGCAGACTAAGTATTTCCTCCCCAAAGAATTCCCTGAAATCCAGGAATTTTTAAAGACTCGGTATGAATGCAGGAAGATGGAGTTCTTACATTTATCACCACGCTAGAGACGATTGTGAAAAACAGAAAGTTGTCCAATAGATTTGCCTTTAAAGTGGCAGCTACAAACACGTACAATGAGAATCTGAAGGGCCTCTATATCACAGAATTGGAGAAGCACAGAATGATTTGGGTTGGAAGGGATCTTTAAAGCTCATCTAGTCTGACCTCCTTGCTATGAGCAGGGACACCTTCCACTACAGCAGGCTGCTGAAAGCCTCGTCCAACCTGGCCTTGAGGCACTTCCAGGGATAAGGAATCCACAGCTTCTCTGGGCAACCTGTTCCAGTACCTCACCATCCAAATCATATAACTACAGAACCATAAAATGTTAAGGGGCTGGAAAGGACCTTAAAAATCTACTAATCTCAACACCCCTGCCACAGGCAGGGACATCTCCTACTCAGGTTGCTCAAGGCCTTATCTAACCTGGTTTTGAACATTGACAGGGTTGGGCATCCATAACCTCCCTGTCAACCTGTTCCAGTGTCTCCCCACCCTCACCAGTAAAGAATGTTTTCCAAATATCTAATCTAAATTTCCCCTCTTGCAATTTCCTCCCATTATGCATTGTCCTATCACTACAGATACTGATGAAGCATGCCTCTATGGCTTTCCTGTAGGCCCCCTTCAGATAGTGCAAGGCTGCTATGAGGTTTACACATTTCTCTTCCCCAGGCTTAACAACCACAACTTTCTCACACTGTCTTTGCAGGGAAGATGCTCCAGTCCTCTTACCAATTTATCAGCCCTCCTCTGGACTTGCTCCAAAAGTTCCATGTCCTTCTTATGTCGGGGACTGCATGTAGCACTCCAGGTAGGACCTCACCAGAGAAGAGCAGAGGGGCAGAATCATGTCCTTCAACCTGCTGGCCCAGCTCCTTTAGATGCAGCCAAGGATTGGGTTGGCTTGCTGGGCTGTGAGTGCACACTGCTGGCCCGTGTTCAGTTTTCCATTAACCAACACCCCCAAATCCTTTTCCACAGGGCTGCTCTCAAACACTTCTCTGCCCAGCCTGTGTGTGTGTCTCGGACTGCCACAATTCAGGTGTAAAGACTTTGCACTTTGCTTTGTTGAACTCCATGAGGTTTGCACAAATCCCCCTCTCAAACTTGTCAAGGTCCCTCTGGATGGCACCCCTTCCCTCCACTGTGTTGACTGCACCACTCTGCTTGGTGCTGTCAGCAAATTTGATGAGGGTGCATTTGATTGCACTGTCCATGTCACCAACAAAGATGTTGAACAGTATCTGTCACAGTACTGACAGCTGAGGGACACCACTTGTCACTGGTTTCCATGTGGACAAAGAGCCATTGACCACAACTCTGTGTGTGGCCATTTAGCTAGTTTTTCACCCACCAAGTGGTTCATCCAGCAAATACATGTCTCTTCAATTTGAAGACCAGGATGTCGAGAGGTACGATGTCAAACACTTTGCCCAAGTCCAGACAGGTGATGTCAGTTGCTCTGCCCCTATCCATCAACCCTGTAGGCCCATCATAGGTGGTCACCAAATTTGTCAGGCATGATTTCCCCTCTGTAAAACCATGTTCACTGTTACCAAGTACCCAGTATAAAAACATCTCTCATTATGTCCAGTCTAAATCTATCCTCATTCAATTTAAAACTATTGCCCCAAGTCTTGTCACAACAGACCTTCATAAAGTTTCTTTCTCTCTTTCTTCTAAGCACCCTTATATATTGAAAGGCCGCAATAACTTCTCACTGGAGGCTTCTCTTCTTCAGGCTGAGCAACACTACCTCTCCCTGCCCTTCTTCATAGGAGAGGTGCTCTAGGCCTTTGAACATTTTCGTAGCCAGAAAGGTGCTAACAGAATACTTAAAAATTCGCTTCTATTGAGTTTCCAGTTATGACTGTGTCTATTTCTGATTTTTGCATTAGTAAAAATAATTTCTTCAGTAATATACTGACTATGGCTTTACCTGATAATAGATTCGACAAAAAAAGAAGAGGTTTCTGGATTTTACATTTTTTCTTTCTGATAAAAAACTGCTATTATTTGATAAAAATAAAACACAGACAGTCCAGAAACACTAGCAGGATAGCTAGTAGAAACTAAACCTCCAGGAGCCAGTGTACCTTTGTGAGAAGCTTGTATGCAACTCTTACAATGCTATGAGGCTTTGCAATCATTTAAAAAATAGCCTTAGAACATACCATCTTAAAACACTGAGAAATTAAATCCAAGATTCCATTTGCTTTCACATCCTGGCAGTTTTTTATCTATTTCAAGAATTCAAAACTCATAAATATAAGTGGTTATTAACTAGACATCGGTTGACAAAAGGCACTAAAAGCAAAGTACACTTTTGGGCTATCAATCAGGCTCTACTAGTACCAACAGCATGTACCACCCAAATAGTTCCTGCCTCTCCTGACCGTTAGCAGCTTCCAGGCAGAGGTTCTTAGTCTCGGGATTCTGCTGGTCCTCAGTCAGCAGTGAGCATCAATGAGTACCAACCACAGCCATAGCAACTTCTCCCATGCCCACAGTTCCTGATTTACTTCTCAGAGCTTGTTTAAGAATGAGTTAAGCAGGTTAATGAAGTCCTCAGAACACATGATGTTCACACATGGACTGTACCCTGCTTATGGGGATATCTTACCCAGTGTCAGAGAAAACACCAGTGAGCTTTGCTGAAAACCTCAGCAGAGTGACCAAGTAGACTGGCTTACTTGTCCTCTGCCTCTGATGTGATAGAAACAGAAAACCTGATTACTGCTGACTGGCGATTGCTACAAAAATTCTGCAGCAGGATTCTAAGATTTTTCTGCAGCAGCATTTGGCTGTAAATCATAAAGCCTCTACTGAAGACATTAATTTATATCACTTGAAATAAGACAGCTCATGTGAACAGAATAAATCTGAGGATTATATGCATTTAGAAGGGAGAAAAAAATGTTTGCTGAAATAAAGTTGGCTAAGGAGCATCTACAGTAACAGAAGCTATAATTTTTTAACTAGTGATAGTCTTTTTAAACTGGATTTCTTCTTTTTAATTTTTTTCCAGAAAAACCACAAAGATCCATTGGAAAACATGGCGGTTTGCAATTTTCTTTAAAGAAAAAAAGGTATTTTTTGATTGCATTGTGCAAGACCTTGTGAAAAATGTACCCATCTCCTGTATTAGGAGCGAATTCACCCTAGAATGTACATTTAGGATTCCTTGATAGCTCAAAAGTGGACAAATATAATGTCATTCGATCAAACAATAAAAACACCTTTTGGTGAGAGTGTCTGTGCTAGGCTTCATCTCAGAACAGATGATGACAGGTGAGTCAAAGGCACTGTAACTAGAAACCCTGACAGATTGTTAGCAGGAGACACAAAGATAGCGTTTCTGTGCTGCCAGATGTATCAGACACATGGCATTCTTCTTGCTCAGTCCCACACAGAAGCTCTGTGTGCCCTGGAGCGTTGGAGCTCCAGCAGAATATTTACACTCAAACTAATTCCTGACCAGGCATACAGCTGCAGCAGATTTTGGCAGAAAAAGGATATAGAAACATGCAGTAAATCACAAAAAAGTGTTTTGTAAATTTTAATAATAATGATGCTGAATAAAATAACTAGAGAAATTATTAACTAACCCAACTTCACAGTATCCCTGTGGAGCTACATAATAGATGCTGATGAGTAACCTGAAGCAAAAGGAAGTTAACAGTAAGCCAAGTCTGTAGAGATAGCTGGCCAGTAATGTCAGTAATACACCTTGTGGATGAGGTTCTGCATCCCCTGACTTAAAAGCAAATCCTCAAAAGCTGATTTTTCTGGAGGAAAAAAAGGATACTGTTATAAAGAACTTCAGGCATCTAACTGAGCTGAGTTGTCCTATGTATGCCCTTATCTTTCTCTATTATTACAAGAAGTTCTACATCTTGACAGGATATATTAAGTGCTCAAAATACAACATTGTAGATAGTGTGATCTGCTTCCTAACTGGCCTGAATCCTAGTTCCACTGAAGTGGACACACTCTAATAATAAAACTACCACCAGTTTTGTAACTACTGAAAGGTATTACAGCAATGCAACAGCAGTGAAGAGCTTTGGTGTTCACAAAGGCAAGTGCTTGTTTTTTTAAAAAAGATAGACCTACCCCATCCAAGAGATGTTTGGATGCATACAAGAATGGCTA
The DNA here is from genome assembly GCA_013396875.1 of Vireo altiloquus. Taxonomy (NCBI): domain Eukaryota; kingdom Metazoa; phylum Chordata; class Aves; order Passeriformes; family Vireonidae; genus Vireo; species Vireo altiloquus. The sequence continues at coordinate 36,994 of VZRF01004338.1, forward strand.
GATATTTGCCTAGAACATTCTCACAAGTGTACCACATTGAAAATTAGTATATAAAGAGGTCATGCAAATGCACGTAACTTCCAAGGACTTTTCTTTTAAAATTCAGTGTTCAATGTCTGTAATTAAAGCCTTTTGCTTTGAAGAACTGTATCGATTTATCAGTAATTTTTAAAATTCATTGATTCTGGTTCTTCTTTCTTCTTTCTGCAAAATTAACTTAGGAACTTAGATTTCACAGAAAGTGGAAGACTCTTATGGTTATGAATCCATAGGAGAAGACTTTCAAACCTCCACTTCCTCCCTGTCCTGCAGTTCATTACAGCATTTTCATAAAGGTCTGAGTTGGGCTTGTTAAGAGGAAATAATGCCAAAGGTTATCACTCTCATGGTGTGCATCCTGTCAGTGCTGTCAGTCCTTGGCAATGTTTGGAATACTAGGGAGCTGCAGAGCATAGCAATTGTGTATAGCTTTATATCTAAGACAAACAGACATGAACTTATCTCATTTGTTGAGCTCAGGCACTAATTTAAATTCTTTGTCTGCTATGCTGATCATGGTTAGGTGACAATTCTGAGTGCTATTACAGTAGAACATTAAAGCCTAATTTTGCCTGTTGCCTGCTGTTACTCCTGCTTTAGAGTCATTCAATTTGCATTTTATAACACTTGTTAAGTTTGACTTACAATATACGACCCCAGGAAAGAAACTGTAAGACAAAATCATCATGGATGTCCATCCATTTTCCTTTATGTATCCCAACACAGGCTTGAAGCTTGTGCTTAAACCCTGTTTTACATTTGCAGCTTCATTCCTTGCTTTGCAGAGAGAACAGAAAACAGTGTTGCAGACCAAAAAGTAAATGAAAAGCTTTGATACTAAAGTATCTGAGGCTGGGAAAAGTAACGACGCCTGCCTGGCTTCTCTGGAAGATTCCCTCTCCTCCTTTGTACATCCCCATTTCTGGAACTATACAGACAAATTCCTGACCTTATATGTCTTTCAACTGGAAACAAAATTGTTTGTAACCTCAGTTTTGTCAGGCAGAAAAGAAAATTCAATAACCATGATCTAGGCTGCATAGTTCAAGATATTTTCCAGCTTCCTTCCTCAAATCCTAAAGAGGTATTTCAGTTCTTACTCAAGGCTAACAGAACTCAGTTCCTTGGCAATTTGTTTGGGTTTAACATATCAAGCACTGAAAAATTCCTAATGCAATTTTAATATTAAGTTAAAGAAAACTTTATTTATAACCAGGAACCGAACTGTTGCATGCAGGAAGGAAACACGGGTCACCTAGAAAGGTCACAGTGACCATCCAGTAAAAATACAGTAATTTTAAACTTTCTGCTAAATCATGTGTTTACTCACTTTTCCTCAGCTATCTTAATTTCCAAATCCCTTCAGAGATATTTTCCCTGGCTGTAGCAAGGATTTCTGTATGAAGCACTTATAAAGTGATATTGATATTGATCTGTGACTCATGCAGTATTTAAACGTGGATGAGATTCTTGAGGACACAGACCTTTCCAATCACAAATGTTCTATCAGCACTGGAGGAGACACTTCCAGCCACTGTTAGACTAGGTAGTAATTGTAGCTAGTTTACTTCTCTCCTTTGCTGGTGCTAAACTAAATGCTTCCCTGACTTCAAACAACTTCCAATCAGGAGCTAAAATGCAAAAAATTCAGATTAATCTAACCAGTTCAGCTAAGATAACTAATGCCTACCTATGTGAGGACGTGTCTTTCAGACTTTACATCCACCAGTCTGTTGAAGATGGTCATGTATATATAGTTAGATTGTCTTTTCTAAGAATAGAATGCTTGCTATCAGCTGCCTACTTAAAATCACAGAATCATTTGGGTTGGAAAAAATCCTTATGATCAAGTCCAGGCACTAACCTTATACTGCCAAGTCAACTACTAAACTATGCTCCCAAATGCCAGATGTGTACATCTTCTAAATACTCCATGGGATAGTGATTCCACCACTTGGCTGGGCAGTCTCTGTTCCAATACTTGACAACAATTTCACTGAAAAAATTTTCCCTAATATCCAATCAAAACCTCCCCCCTCACAAGTCCTCTTGTCCCTGGCTTGTTACATGCGAGAAGAGACCAACTCTCACCTTGCAACAACCTCCTTTCAGCCAGAGAAAGATAAGATCCCTTAGCCTCCTTTTCTCCAGGCTAAACAATTCCAGCTCCCTCAACAGCTCATCATCAGAGTCAACAGCTCTGTTGCCCTTTTCTGGGCATGCTCCAACACCTCAATGTCTTTCTTGTTGTAAGAGCTCCAAAACTTAACACAGGACTTGACATGCAGCCTCACCAGTGCTGAGTACAGGGGAATAGTTACTGCCCTGTTCCTGCTGGCCACACTATTACTGATTCAAACCAGGATACCATGGGCCTTCTTGGCCACCTGGGCAACTACTGGCTCATGCTCTGACTCTATTACACTTGACCAGCACCCCAGGTTCCTTTATGTCAGGCAGCTCCCCAGCCACTCTTCCCTCAGCCTGGAACACTCCACAGGGTTGTTGTGAACAAAGTGCAGGATCTGGAAGACCACCTTTTTGCACTTCACAAACTGGCTCACTGATCCAGCCTGTCCAGATTCCTTTTCAGAGCCTTCCTTCCGTCCAGCTGATCAGCATTCCCATACAACTTGGTGCCATCTGCAAACTGAATGAGGGTGCACTTGATCCCCTTGTCCAGATTATTGATAAAGATATAAAAGAACTGTCCCCAGAACTCAGTCCTGGGGAATACCAGTAGTTACAGCTGAATTTAACTCAATTCCACACCACTCTCTGGGCTTGGCCCTTCAGTCATTTTTTCACCCAGCAAACTGCACTCATCTGAACCATAAGCAGCCAGTTTCTCGAGAAGAATGCTATGGGAAACAGTGTCAAAGGTTGTTCTGTATGTGTCACACGATGGTACTCAAGATGGTCTGGTCCATGACCTTTCCTGGCACAGAGNGATTCCTTTTCAGAGCCTTCCTTCCGTCCAGCTGATCAGCATTCCCATACAACTTGGTGCCATCTGCAAACTGAATGAGGGTGCACTTGATCCCCTTGTCCAGATTATTGATAAAGATATAAAAGAACTGTCCCCAGAACTCAGTCCTGGGGAATACCAGTAGTTACAGCTGAATTTAACTCAATTCCACACCACTCTCTGGGCTTGGCCCTTCAGTCATTTTTTCACCCAGCAAACTGCACTCATCTGAACCATAAGCAGCCAGTTTCTCGAGAAGAATGCTATGGGAAACAGTGTCAAAGGTTGTTCTGTATGTGTCACACGATGGTACTCAAGATGGTCTGGTCCATGACCTTTCCTGGCACAGAGATCAGACTGACAGGTCAGTAGTCCCCCAGATCCATCCTCTGATCCTTCTTGTAGATAGGCATCACATTTGCTAACTTCCAGTCAACCAGGACCTCTTACTAACCAGGACTGCTGCTAAATGATTGAAAGTGGTGAGCTCTTGCACCAGCTCCCTCAGTACCTTTGTGGGGATCCTAATTGACCACACAGATTTGTATGTGTCTAAGTGGCGTGGCAGGTTACTGACCACTTCCCCTTGGATTATGAGGGTTTCATTCTTTTTCCTGTTCCCATCTTCCAGTGTAGGTATCCAGAGAACAATGAGCCTTTATTATTTGAAACTGAGGCAAAAAAGGTACTAACTACCTCATCCTTTTCCTTATCTTTTGTTATTATCTTTCCCCCTTCGGCCAATAAAGGATGGACACTACCCTTAACCCTCCTTTTGTTGTTAATGTATTTATAGAATTTAAAATTGCCTTTTACTGCAGGAGTCAAATTGTATTCTAGTTGGGCTTTTGGCCCTTTCAATTTTCTCACTGCATAATCTCATGACATCCTTGTACTTCTCTTGAGTCACGTGCCAGTATTTTCCCTAAGATGATAAACTCTCTTTTTTCTCCTGAGTTCCAGCCAAAGCTATCTGTTCAACCAGGCTGGTCACCCTTTAATATTTCAAGAAAAAAAACCCACTAGTCTACCTTGCACAGGATATGATCTTCCTCACTGCTACACAGACCAATGCAACTTCGTGTGTTTGCTGTATTATTGACAACTAAAGAAAGCTGGGATATTACAATAGCCAAACTTAAAGCTTCGGTTTCACTTGCTCCATCACTGTGTGTATGAGCATTAGAGGAGAATAAGAGTTGATATTGGCTTCCAGTACCATGTAAAAATATCAGAAAGTATCTGTAAGAGTGGAATGTCTTTTCATAGCTGAAAAGCTTTGATTGTTTGACATAACCACTTAAGAGCGCTTGCTGTTTTCCAAAAGTCTAATGCCAGCTTCTGACAATGTTTTTAAAATAAAATCAAAAATTTATTTACATTTTAAAGTTATTGAAAACATGCAGTAGGGTGTTCATGAATGGTTATTTGTCTTCTCTGAAATGCATGCATTGTAAAGATATTCTTGCTCATTTCTGAATTCCTGCCTAGCTACTGGTTACCACAGTTTAAATCTGTCCAGTCTAGGTCTCCTAAATAGGAGCCTAGATAGACTCATCCCTTTCTCACTCCCAGACTGTTAATGCTCTACTCACAACTAATATAATCATCAGTCTTATTATATATTGCAATTCGGTAATTAAATTAAAAGGCTCTAAAATATTAAGTGACTAATCCTTTTCAGTGGCCATTCTTCAATGGAAGCAGCAGATACTTCGGCTACCGTAAAGGGATGTGCCATAACTCTGGTATTACTGGTTGGCAATTGAGGCAACTTGGTTTCTCTAGAAAGAGTATCTCCTCGGGGCCTAGGAATGGCCTGAAATTGAAAAAACTGGGTAGAGTTTTGATCTAATTTTATCTTACTTTTCAGTAGCATTTTATTTCACTGTACTAAAGTGTTACTGACTGTGCTTTAGAGACAGGAAGAGTGAATTGCGTTCTCTAAAAATTTCCCTGCAAATTAGTAGTATTCCTGCCTATGAATGGTCTATTTCTCAGTATTTGACAGTACGTGGAACTTCACTTGCAGACAAAGAACTGTTCACACGATTCGATCATTGCTTTTAAAACCGCAGTGTTTCATTCTGTATCTTTCAACTCAGAGACAAGTCAGCATTAATGCAGTTTCCTTTTTATGGATGCACTTGCATGCTCTGCTGTTGACTAAACAGCTGACAGAATAAGGATTTGCATCAAATCTGCCATAGCAGAAACAAATCTATAATTTTGATATCTTCACAAAAACAGATGCTAAACAGCTAATTAACTGCTTTAATTATTAAAAAAACCTTCTATTGACAAATTATATGTACAATTCATTTACCAGAGAATATCCTGAGTATTCAAGTTTCTTTTTCAGACTACAAAATAACAAGTTCCTGAAAAAATATGCATGCTATCTGACAAGAAAACAATTTAAAAAAAACCCCACCAAGTAAAAATTCTTGCTCATTCCTGAGTTAATTCTATTGACATGAATTTAATGAGCACTGTTTACTTGCCAGAAAATTAAACAAATAACAAGCACTGCTTTAGCAAATGACTAGCTGGCTTAAGTGTTTTTCATGAATTAATCTTTCTTTGCACAAATGTAAGACAGCAAAAAAAAGAGATCTTGAAACCAGTAATGACATCTGTAAGCTCCTTCTCTGTGTTCTGCAGAGAAGAACAAAAATGGCAAAACACTGCCAGGCACTATGGCAAGGGAGAGGGTTGCCATGCAGACCAGCAAAACAGTCCTCTGAAATGGCATGTTGACCCACTTTCGACTACCAGCTCTTGCTGACCCTTTGTTGAATGAAAGGTTTTTTCAGGTTTTGGCGGTTTTTAACCCTTTCAGTTCTTATTTCTAAAGGGGCAAATCCGTCTTTATTCTCATTTCCCTTTTTCTCCACTAGTATGCACTGAAGAAAGGCAGATTATTTCTTGTGACTGCCTGCTCCAGATAATTAAAAAAAAATCTTCCATCCCTTCTTAAGAACATGTTATGGAAGAAACATAGATCTTGTTATCAACAAAATTATGATACAATTCCTTAAGGAAGTCAGTCTGATCAGAGTAGTTCATCTATGAAAACCATATTTTAAATGTTACTCTTGGTGATAGTGAAGAATAATAGTGTAATATTATATTAAATATTGCTATGTGCAATAAAAAACCCATTTCAGTCTTGACAGCAGAGGTGTGCAAATTCCCTTTTGAATTAACATTCGGATGTTGTGATTTAATCGAAATCTTTTGCTTCTCTTTCTTCCAAAACCAACAGGAGTTTAAAGAGAGCTGCATTTTTATTGGAACCACAGGTTCAGCCTAAGTTGCCAAACTAATTTAGCTAAAACTAGTGCTTTTATTTGGGTTAAGCGCCGCAGGATTAAGGTTGATTCTTGAGCTGTATAGAGGTCAAGGCATTTAGCGCATCTTTCTCTTTTTCAATTTCACCATAGTCTACAGCAGAGTTCTGCCAGTTCAAGTTGTTTCTCCTGAATCCAAGTTACCAAGTTGAGCTTCTCTATGTTTGTGAGTTTCCACAAGTGGAAACAAAACCTTTTTTCATCCCTTTTCCCTACTACATATATGTTACAATGCATAGAAAAATGGTTTCAAGGATTCAGAATAAGTAGTGGTCCAACAGTGGTCCAACAGTGCAAGTCCTGCTGCCAGTGCTGCTGCTGCTGATGTGACCTTAGTGTGACCTGTCTCTTGATAATGAGTGACAGCTGCTGTGAAATGACTTACAGGATGTTTGCCTCTCTTGGGTAACAAGTGGAAAAACATAAAAATATAGAATTTTGGAAGTAATATATGAAAAAAAAACCTCTGCTTTATGGTACTTGATAAGTGTTCCTTGACCTTCATAGAGCTTCAGTAAACTGACAATGGAGTCACAATCTCCTTACAAAACTTTTTAAACTCTAGGCTATGTTTCACAGTAACAAATACTATAATGCTATTGCAATTAAGGAAGTGTCTATTTATCACAATTTTTGTGTTTGTTTTTGGACAGGCACTTGTAAACGGGACAAAACCAGGCCCTTGAACATCAGAACCTTCACATGATTAGGAGTTCAAATCAAATATCCATTTCTAAACACATTCTCTGTAGTTAGAGACTGGTTTGGATCCAAAAATAAGAAGTTTTTTATTGTTTGGTTTCTATGCCACTGCAGCAAAATGTCATAGGTCAGACATATATTAAAGATGCTCTTCAGCAGCAGTGCCTTGATCCAAAATAGACTACATATAGGCTTCAGTTTTAAAGTGAAACCAGGGTAAAGGGTGATGACTCTTGTATATTACATTTTTTTCTCAGAAGATCCTGGCACAGATCAAATCTCATCTTTTAATAAGTATGTCTGTCTTGAGAGGAATTCTTAAAAAATGAGCACCAGAAATAAGCCATTCCAAGGTTTGGTTTAGGATGCAATGCAAACTGAAAGCAGTAAGAATGTAGTGAATGGGAATCAGAGGACAACTTGTGTTGACATAAAACATTGTACAGATTCAAGGTTCTGTTTTAACCCACCTTGAAAATATATATTCTATTTAATGGCACAAGTATTTACCTCTACTTGCATTACAAAAGTGAAAAAGTGTTTTTAAGATGGAGCTTTTATCAAATTTACAAGACAGTCAAAAATTTTAGAAATCTACATGACAGGACACTGAAAAATTATTATCTGTTATATTAAAAGTCATCTCAAAATTTGATTTTATGGAAAATCTGGCAGAAATCTTACATATAAATAATGTAGAGTTGATCATATAAAAAAGAAATTTGAAAATACTGCTTCATAATTTTAAATTGAAACTGTCAATAATTCTGAGAACACAGCTGGAATTCAGAATTGCTGCATCTTCAACTCTATACTTCTTTATCAGAATGCTAGGTATACAGCATAAGGTCAAACAAAAAAATCAAATAATAGGTTGTTTGTGACAGCAAAAAGAAAGAAAGTTCTCACCCTTATAACCAGCTGCATTGGTTTTCCAGTCATTAGCATTCAGATGTCCTGCACGTGAAGTCCTGACAATAATGTGCTGTATGTCTCTCCAGGTCAGAAACGGACTATGAAACAGGGGAAAGACAAAGTCACATATCAGACATTTCACCAGGATGTAGGGATACAACTTACTTCATGCAAGTTGAAAAGCATTCAACACAAAACAACTTTAATTTATCTTCTCTACTTTCCATTGTTCCACTCAAAAGAACATGTTCCAATTTTACAGAAAAACTATATGAAATTATTTAAACAACTGGGAGGTTTTCCATAAGCAGATTGTAACAATATATGATAATATTCTGTTATATGAAACTTAAGAGAAGATGAATAAGTAAATTTCACACAGAGGCAATTTTTATGACCACCAACTACTGTATCTTAACGAGTGCAAAGGAGAAAAAATTAAACTTTTGCCTTGCCGAAAAGCTCTACTAAATATCACTAACTGCTAGCTCAAACGGGAAATTCCTCTAGACTTTCAGTTCTTATTGAAGCTATTCCAGGTGCCTCTGTTGTTAATAATTTGTCTACTACTCCCGGTCTTGGAATTCACTGAGAGTCTGTGAGTATTTTGTAGGAATTCCAAGCAGCTGGATAGTTGGTGAGTTACAAAGCAAGGGCCTGGTTGCACAGATGGGTATTTCTTCAAGGGATTCCTAATAACCTGTCCACCTGAATGGTGAAAGAAGATGTCATTTTGTATTCTCACTATGACATTGATACACATTTATCTTGTAGAACTAGGGCAAATCTCCAGGGATTGCAGTTTTCCTGTTTCTTCTATATTTACAAGGAGAATTCCTTTTCTTAGAAGACTATCTAAAGGTGCCATAGTTTGGCTGTTTTTTCTTTCTCCTTCCAATTTTTCAGTTTTTCTATTACCTGCATGAACATGAATAGTATTCTCTTCAAAAATGCAGTGTAGTAGAGGGAGTGGTAAACCAAGCCACTAAACAATGAAGAAGAAAAAAGTACTGTGGTGCAGAGCACCAGTCACTAAGTACCAGTCTCAGAGCATCATTATCTGCCCCTATTGCACACACAGAGACCAGAATGACGTTTTTAAGACCCACAATTGGCTGTCTACACTGCCCAGGACTATGCAGTCATTGAAAAGCAGAGAAATCTCGGTTCTTAAACCAGATGCTTAACATACCTAAATATTCTGTTATATTTAATGAGAGCAGATGCCTTCTGTCCTTGAGCATTTTTTTAAAACATTATTATGCCTACAGGTACTTTTTTTTTCTTATGGTGCAACTTCTCACACTAGACTGCTGGACTAGAATGAGAGTATATTGTTTATCCAGCTAAACTGGTAAAATTACTGAAAAAAAGATTTTAAAAAAGTCATGGAATGTAAGGTACATTAAGGGTTTGTAAGATAGTGTATGCTTGTACAGTCACATAATATGCTACAGCTTTTTTAACCACATAGCATTTGCCTGTACCAACATAATTTTAATAAATTTCTAGCTCTTCTTTACAACATTCAGTTTATATTCATGCCACATCTCCACAGTTTCTGCAATGCATCCTGATCTCCTCATAAGGCAGTATTGGAAGGCTTTGCCACAGAATCTACAGCCATAGAATCATATGATGGCTTGGGCTGGAAGAAACCTTTAAAGGTCATCTAGCTCAAGTCCCCAGCAATCAGCAGGCACATGTTCAACTACATGAGGTTGCTGAGAACTCTGTCTGAACTGACCTTGAACGTTTCCAGGCATGGGGCATACACCACCTCTGTGAGCAATCTGTTCCAATGTTTTACCACCCTTATTGTAAAAGGAAAAAAATAAATCCATCTTTTGCATTATCGTTGTATGGGTTTTTAGGATAAAATCCAGACAATGTGTGGTGATAGGACATGACGAATGTATTCCTTTAGATGAACAGTGGGGTAAGCAGCCATACATCCACCAGTAATGGTGTTCTAGTGTACCTGCGTCAAATCTGCAGGGCACACAGCAGTGAAGACATAGCATACATACCCAACTGAGTATTGCATTCTTCCCAGAGATAAAAAATCATAAGTGCCAAAAATCAAACAAACAATGGCCTAACTGCAGGCTGATAATGATGAAATTGGGAGGAGAAAACCCCTGAGAGAAAGGCATCTGAATTACATCCTTTATTGTGTCATCTCCAAAGGAACAATAAATGAGACTGTCCAAAAGACAATGCTTACGGTCTGCTTAATAACAGCCTGGAAGGAACAGCAATAAAACCTTAGGTTAGTCGCCACTTTTAGAACCAGCTTGACTGTGAAGGTGGAGAAGGCTTACACTGTCCCAGGTTAACACAGGATTAGCATGGTACCCAGACAATTGATCTGACCTGTCTTCCACATTTCAAAAGACTGGCTACAGGGACACTGCAATTCAGTGAAACCGCTCCTCTTCCACCTTCCTCATTTTCCTCCCACAAGGAATTGACAGGAAAAAGGAAATGGGATCTCTGCTCTCAAGGTGAACAGCCAGCAGCACCTTAAAAGTAACTTCAGAGACTAGTCTCTAAAAGCTGATGCTGGAAAACATTTGGAAAGCCAAGAAACTACAGGGGATAGAGCTGCTAAACTCTTAAAACTCTCAACTGAGAAAGTGCCAACTGAGATTTCTGAAAAGCTTATACAAGTTAAAGGCGTTGCCCTGGCACCAGAACAACAGCTCTCCACTTGTTTTATTTCTAGCTCTTGCTCCAAAGCACAGACACAGAAATCTCAATAAAGAAGTTAAAAGTCATCACAATCAAATATTATTTGTTTTTAACCAAGTTTAAGCGTAAGAAAGGTCTGAATGGAATCTTCTTAAAACCTTTTAAAATAAGTTAGATGGAAAATTTCAGCCTGAATGGTTATTCTTTGGCAAATTTATATATATTAAAGCTCAAGAGAAACACAGGTTCTAAGGCAAGCATTTATTAATGGCTATGTTTTTCAAACACTTCAACATTAAGAGCAAAATACTCCAAAAATGCAAAGATTCAAAAGGAGATTTCTAACTCATGCATTCTAGCATTCTCTTCTAAAACAGGCATTGAATGAACAGAGCAAAGACCTAGTTAAAGCTGATGCACTTAAATGATAACCTCTCCTCTTGCACTCAAAGTCTATCTGTAGAGTTCACTTGACAGCACTTCCTCAGTTAACATCAGCTGTCTCATCACCTTTAACCTCTGACTATATTTATGACAAAGCCCTCATAACTTTGATAAAACAGAAATACATTCTCTGTATCCAAAATTGTGCCTTGCCAGACATTACATTGCTCTTCTCCTTTCTGTAAGAAAATCATTCACTATGGAAAGTATGCAAATACCTGTTCGGTTGCCAGAAATCCAAAGTATCTACCTCTGATACTGCTGACTCCTTACAATGTGAACTCCATTTTCCTTTTAACTTAGTGATTACACCTGGTGGTACTGTCTTTTAGAAGAATGTGGTACATTGTCACTTTTCTGTCACTAGTATCAGAACTCAAACTGTCACTAGTATCAGAACTAAAATTCTTTAGTTTTTCCCAGCACTACCTTGTTCTATCCTTGGTTTCATGTAAGAGAAGACCAATGCAGGAATGACATTGACTTTTGGAGCAAGTCTAGAGGAGGGACACCAAAATGATTAGAGGGATGAAGCACCTCTCCTATAAGGAAAAGCTGTCTCTGAAAGAGAGTAGGTTTAGATTAGATCTTTGCTGGCAGGGTGGTAAAGCACTGGGACAGGTTGCCTAGAAAAGTGGAGGATGCTCCACCCCTTGGAAGTGTTCAAGACCAGGTTGGATGGGACTCTGAGCAACCCAGTCTAGCAAAAGGTGTTCCTGCCCATAGCAGGGGGGTTGGAACAAGATGATCTTTAAGGTCCCTTCCAAACAAAATCATTCTATGGTTCTAAGATTCCATATCACTCATGTGAAGAGAATCATGGAAGAAAACAGACTCTCTCCAATACTATACCACTGAGTACACCACAGCAGAAAGGCAGCAGACTAATACTTTCATTTCAATTGCTGCTTCTTACACATGAAACTAGTTTATATACCATGTGTTGGAAAATATGCATTGGCTTACAGACAGGAACATGCAGTTCAATTGGGGATGTATAATGTATTCTTCTGTCAGCAACATAAGGCATTTTTTTAAAATTTGGCTTTGTCAAAGGAACATGGCACAACCATCTCTAGAAAAAATATGGGGCCATTGTCTCTCCTGACTCTGACTTGCTCAAATCCCAAATTCAAACTTTTCATCAATGAGAAAATGTATTTCTGCTGTCAACAGTAGATGGTACTATGCAATGCAAGTAATTCACTTTTAGTAAGAAAATTGCTATCTCTGTGGACTAAATTGATTTTACTTATTTTCTTGTTTACAATTAGAAAAACTTGACATTATGTAATGACTTAAGTGCAATACACAAGCAAGCATTTATTCATAGGACCTGATCAGATACTAAACGTACTGGGAAACATCAACAGGGTTCAACTGGGAAACAATTAACTACCTGAACATCATAAGAAAGCTGCAGAATGTGAAAATTATGAGACTTTGTGTGATAGTTGTTGCATATTTACAGCCCCTCTGCATTGTACCCTCAGGGATTCCAAACAAGCAATCTGAAACTCAGTTACAATTCTTTGATTCCTCAAGGACAACACGCCACTTCGATACTCAAATACTGGATCAAAATTAATGAAAACTTGTTCACATTATGCATAGCAACATCCTCAAACAATTTGTTACCAGGGTTTCAGAAGCAGATCCCTGTTGGAAGAAATGGCTAAGTGGAGGGTTCAAATCAGAAGGCAGGTAAGAGATCCTCTATGAGCTATTTGCCAATCCTACCAGATGAGGCTTGTCAAAGAAAGAAAGTGCAAAGTTGCAGCGTAAATCTGTCTTGCTTTTTTTGTTTGGTTGAATGTACCTTTGCATGTGAGTTGAAGCAATCTCGTCTGTTCTAACTCACATGGAGTCCATATCAGTGCTCTGTTCAACTCCTGATGTCTACCAGGAATAGAACTTGGCTGCCAGGGAAAATGGACTTCCACAGGCTCAAAACCTTTTCATGGTACAAATTGTTGCATTTTCCAGCACAAAGTGGAATGAAACTATACATTATTAGTCAAGAAGTGTCCAGGACTAAGCGCTCCAATTTTTAAGCAGTTTGTTACACAAAGAATGTAACTAACTTCGCAAAACCCTTTTCCAAATTGTCTTTTTTTAAAATCTCATATAAACACTTCCATTAGCAGAGGTACTAATAGGGAAACTAAAGAAGAATCTACAAAAATTCAAACTCTGTCTGAATGCAAAATAGTTCCAGTAAGCAGTTACACTAAGCCACAAGATCACGTGTCCTTTATATCCCATTTAAAAAGTATTGTAGAAAATACTTTGATGGCTTCAAAACTTCTTTCGCATACTTCAATTCCTAATATTTACTTAGGGTCACCTAAATTGGCAGGTATCACAGGTGAAAAATACAGCCTGAAATTTCAAATCACATAAATAAGAAATTCAGAAACTGCATAAAATAATCTAAACAGATTCCATACAAACAAACCCCAGACTTTAACAGATCTCAATATGATCTCCCAATATATTAATAATCTATAATGTCACAACCGGGAGCCCCGGTGGTGTAGTGGTTAAGCATACGGCACAGTAATTGCCTTTGCCCGGGTTCGATTCCCGGCTCGGGATGCTCCCCGGGCAGGCAGAGCTCGTTAGCCCTGCAAGGGGGCAATCTGCCTACGTCCTGAGGAGGACCTCAGCNCAAGACTAAAGATTTCTCCAAACTGGTGAAGAAAACCAGCAGAAGAAACCAGGAAATACTCTTCTCCCTAGTTTCTCCCTTCTTTTTAATTTCTTTTTTTCTTTTTCTATTTCATTTAGTGGCTGTGGTCAGCAGCGGTGGCAGATTTTAAGTTCACATATGAGAGAAAAGTTAATGAATGGAATACAAATGAATAAAAACCACTTTTATGATGTTGTTAATACAATTCCTTTGCATTTATTCAAATATATAGGCTAAGGTCTAGAAAAAAAACCTTTCATTTAATGAAATGGAAGAGAATCTAAAAGATCAAAATGTTCTGGGTTGAAGTATATTCTATTACCATCTCCGTGGGCTGTTGAGACCAGGTGGAGCAGTGTGACTCTGAACACCACAGCAGTGCTTACCTACTGGACTCCCAGAGGACAAGAGCTACTGCTGGATCTTCAGACCCGTTTTTCTACAGGATCACCGCTTCAACAGAACCACTCTGCTTGGACTGCAATCACCATAGGGTGTCAGGTTGTATTCTGTCTTTGTCAGTGTTCTTGTACTACTGCATTTACTTATTTCTTTTAAATTTATCCCTATTAAATTATAATTCTGACTTGCAATCTCTCACTGGTTTGACTTCAAACTAGTACACAAAATTAACGTATTTTCACTCTGAAGCTCTTTTTAGCACCGTGCAACAGAGTACTACAAATACAAAAGAGTTACTAGGATATTTAGTCACATTTTGGCACATTTTGTCTCCATCACCACATATGAGGCTTTAATACAGTCTTGTCTTTATGTCTATTACAGCAACTGTTAGGTCTGGGAAAAAAAACTAGTCCGTAAGCACTAACACAGCTTTCCTCACTGACAGAGTCACCAAAAGTCACAGAGAAAAAAAGGTAAGTTTCTCAGTGTGTTTTAAGATGTCACAATCAGAAAGAGCTTTGTTGTGGGTCTTGTGTGATAGTTTCTTTTTTTAAACTTTCAACTAAAACAAAACAAAAAAAATCAATCACCAATTTCAGTTCATTAAGAAATAATGAGAAAAACTTCCAGCAAGTTGAGATGTACACACGTGCATTCTTATCTGCATTTGCAGATTGTTTGGAATGAAGTTAAGGATTTTAAAACTGAGGTTAAGAAGAGATTTAAAAGTTTTAAAACCCCCACAATAACATTATATTAACTTTTCAAAATACCTTTGCTTCTGATAACTGCATTAAGAAAACAAAATTATGACACAAGTGCTGCACTACTTAGGATTATGTCAGGTGTTCAATTATAAACCCTTATTCTCATGCAAAAAGTATTCTATGTTGAATATTAGGTCAAGGTGTCTTCAAAAAAGCAACATGAAAGATGGAAACATAATTCTAGTCTTATGACATGCAATTTGAAATTACTATTGTGTGCAAATTTCTTACTTTCTTCAAAGAAAATGGCTGACCCTACAAGAAACTAGTTTTCTGCAGAATTTAACTGAATCAACATCCTAGAACTTAGGAACATTTTATTTTGAGTAGGATTTGGGGTGAAGTATTCCATCTTAAACCTGCAGGTATAATCCAACAGAGCACAAAGTAATGCAAAAGTTTTTGAAACACAGATTTACCTGAAGATCTTGCACATTTCTGCTGCTCCATGAAGGGCATTAGAGATACATATTAAGCATAAAGAACAAAATCATGCAGTTGAGAAAATTTTTTGGGCTAAGGGTACAAGCACTATAGAACTACATACTTTTAGAGCTGAGGAACTTGACCTATGATAAAAAAATAAGTGTCAGCATGCAGAAGTTGAGATTTTATTTTTCATACTATACTAACTTATGTTCAGGTTAACCTAACACCTCTCAAAACCTCTTTCAGTGTTCAAGAAAAGGCATTGCTAAGAGGAGCCTGATGAAGGGAGGAGGTGACTTACAGTACTTTGCAGAGTACAGCAGATCTGGGCAGCCTTGTGAGTGTACTGTAAGACATTGTGAGGATGCTATATATCATTTAACAGAAACCACCTGTGCTCAACATTGTTTCAAGTTACTTCAACACTGAGTGCTCTGTCAGCATCTCCACAGTGTCAGCTTTCCTTCATGTGAAGTTAGTATGGAGATCTTTCCTACCCTTGGAAGCTTACTGTGTATTAGGACAACCAAGTTTCCAAAGCACTGTATGTCTGTATAAAGGTGCTGGATGGATGAGAAATATCTTCCAGTATGCTTAATTTTTGTTTCAGAGTGTAACTCAGATCTTACTTTGCTTCCAGTGCCAGGGCAATGATGCCTGCAGCCATAGGTGCAGAGGCTGAGGTTCCAGTATGGCTGTCTGTGCAACGCTGCCTCAGGTCTGTAGTGATCTGGAAGAAATTGAATGTGTGAAATTTAGAACACAACTGCAGAAATCAGAGCATGTTTCATTTACTTGAATTATTCACAGGTATGTGGAGGGTATTCTTTAATTGCAAGGAAGGGAAGATACATGATGTTAGATGTTCTGACCTTGAAGTCACAGGGGAATTTAGAGAGCGTTCTCTATATTGCTCCATGGCAGGATCAACAGACACTTTTAAACTAGAAAAACATGCAGAGGGTTTTGAATCTGCACAGCTGCACAACTGCAACTCTGCCCTACTATTTGGATTTACAGAAGACTTTCCCTCCAAGAATCTCAAGGTGCTTTACAAACAGGAAGGAACTAAATCTTATATACCAACTGCTTATGCCCATTTTAGAGACCATAAAGAGGTTAGGTTGCCTGAAGTCACACTGGAAGTATGTGACACAAGAGAATACAGCTGGGCTTGTGCTAAGTACCCTGTTTAATCCTTCATTCACTCTTTATGCAATAAATCCCATGAAATTAAGCAATAATTAATTGGAAAACCTTGATGTGATCACAAAATTGGCCCAGCCATCACCAGTCAATTAGATCTTTTCAGTTTTAAATTGTTATGCATTACGTATAGATAATGACATGCTGCACATATTTTTGTATGTAATCTAAGTGGATGTATAAACTCTAGTGTGGAATACCAACTAGAGGCACAGCCTATGACTTAGTGTTAGGATATTTCTATCCAATAATGAATTTTAGACAGATGCTTTCTGTAAGAATGTAAATCATGCACAAAAAAGATTTTATTCTAAATCCTGCTTCTTTCAGGCAATGTTAATCTAAAGTGATTCTACTCTATGCTTGTCTTCCTGCAGAAGTGGTTCTTCACAGGAGCAAGGCAGTAGAGGAAGAATGTCACTACTACCTAGCAGAAGCTCAAGCAAAACCCATGCAGACTGGAATATATTTGTTTGAAGACAGCAGTCTACAGCATGGAAACCTTGATGAAGGTGAATGACCTGTGATGCCAAACCTTATTCTCAGAATTTCAGTCACTGCAAGATATAAAACATCTGCCTGAAGGGGAGAGGAGAAGTTGCTTACATAATGTTTTATCCAAGCTCATGGAATTATCGTGTTCTAATTCAAGAGTATTGTACTTCATTTCCAACACATATTTGCACAAAGATGGGAGAAGGAGAGGATCGGAGGATCAAAAAAGCACAGGGCATGTAAAAATACCTGTCTAGCTTTGAAACCTCAAGAGACATGAAATATGATCTGAAAAATCACCTGCATCTCAACTGGGCAGAATATAAGCAAATGCAGGAGGTATAGATTTCACACTTATTGTTAGCCATATTCAGTATATTACGTGATTTGTATAAGGCTGATGAAAACTCTCACACGTAAGCATTTGCAAGTTAACACAGAAGATCTCTAATAGAAAAGGTGCCAACAGCACCCAGAAAAAGATTGTTGAAAACAAGTAGGGAGCAAGTGAAACAATACGGAAGCTTCTAAAAATTGAAAAAGAGAAATGAAAGTATTTATAATGTCAGATCCTTAAATTAGTCAACTAACCAGAGGCCAGATTTCTCGATTAATGAAGTTTAGAAATAACTTTTTCTGCCCCTATTTAATATTCTTCATAAATGCACACCTCGTTACATAATTTCTTCTATCTGTCATCAGCTAGAAGTTGATAAACAAAATGTTCATGTAATTTCCTTCTCTCTTGCCCTCTTACCTATTGGCAGTCTATTCATTTAGACAATAAAAATTATCAGTCTTGGGAAAAGCTTTATGCTTGAAAATTGCATAAATGCTGTGACAATATTAAGAGATGAAACTGCAACAGGAACAGTTCTAACACTGCATTGCCTCTTTGAAAATTCAAGTAGTGATTTTCCAGGTGGGATTAAGACATCCAAGTACTAGGTGATGACATGCAACCAGAGACATATGAGATACAGCTATCTCATGTGGAAAATACTCATCAGTGCTTTAGAGAGGATCAAAAGGAAGGCCAGGAAAAAGAGAGTGAAAAAGGGATTAATTATGTCTTTCACATCCTGGTACTTTATGCCCTGCATAAAAGTGGTGCAGCAGGTGCTTTCCCTGGAGGACCAAAGGGCAATAAAGCCTCCAAGAGCTCAGGCAGGAAAAAGTGCTCTCATAGCAGCTTTTCCCTAAGGGACAGCCTCTGTCAACATAGTGATACAGACACTGAATCGTGCTATCCTTGTTTCTCATCCTCTGGAACAGCATCCTTCCAGAGTGATCTTACTGTCCTGGAGCTACAGATATCAAGCACAATAAGCCATGACATCTCTTTATTTGGCAACATTGTCCCTCATGTTATAAGTAGATACCGCGGTAGCAATTTGAACTACAGACTCATATCTCCTTTTCAGCAGATATTTCACCTGAAAATATGCTGAGAAAGCTTTCTAAGTGTAAATCCCATTTGAACTAATTCAAAGGAAAGTTACTGACAGGAGCTGAGATGTTTAGGCATAGATTATCTCCAAGATCTGAGGCATGTTTTTCAGCTCTCGAGTCGCTGTCAGAGAACTGTTTCATTTACCCCAAGAAAAAAGAATACACGACCACCAAGAGGTGAGTAAATTTCATGAAAAAAAATGGTGCCCCAAATTCCTGAACAACATAAAAACATCAACAATCACAATAAAAGGATGTGGTGTTGGATAGCACAATGAAGCTGCCATTAGTGTGTATTAGCAGTCACTCAGATCATTCGAGTGGGGAGAAGGAGAATTTTTTTCATCTTTTGTTGAGTATAGCACAACTGTTAATCTGGGAAAATGCTGATCCCAGTGCCCAAGAAAAGTCCATGAGTTACAACAACTTCTATATTAGTTGAATCAGCTTGGTTTGATTGAAGACAATGACAATGTTTCTGGTACTCGCCCAGTTTAATCAACATGAAATTAGCAAGCTCAGACAGACACCCTGGTGAATGGTAGACAGAAATTATAAAAAACACTGCAATGCACTGTAAGACCTCCTGTATGCATTGGTGCAAAACTTTCAAAGAAACTAGGCATTTATTAAAGGAAAAAATCTAGACACAATGTAACATTTCTATTGCTTTGAGCAACTTGCTCAAAAATGGCATCTCTGGAGGACATGCCATTTCTGAACAGTCATTATTAAGGTTGCACGATTAATCTTTTCGCAGTTTTACTGACTGGGAAATAAATGGATAAAATAAAAAATGTGATTTCTCTTGGCAAAGAACAAGTTCATGCACCCAAGCCTCTACATTTCTTGATATTTCATATTTCATGACACAAGTTTTCTGAACCAATTGAATAATTTTTTACTTTCTGCTACAGTCCTTTAAGACACTTTGATTTCTATGAATCTGTGTCCCTAGAAGTGAGAAGATTTTAACAAAAGTCTGTTGCACATTCTACACACCTTATGTATCTGTATGCACCCAGAATAGAAGATGTCACATTGCGTCTTGTGCATATCTTGGCAACCTGAGTGAGTTTCTGAAGGAAAGCAGGCTTTTGTGTTTTAAAGAACTGACAAGAGACAGTCAGGACAGACAGGAGAACTGACAGGGCTTTTTTTTTCTTGTTTCAGTTTTAAGTTCTGCCTAGAGTAGAAGTTCATCAACAAGAAGAGAAAGAAAATCAGCAGATGAACTGTTATTTACCAGAAGACAAGAAAACAGTTGAAACATTAAGTAGATAGGTTATTTGCAGGAGGTAAGTAATTTATTAGGCTTATAAATTGTACCTATGAGGAACTTTCTGATGCCAAATCCTTAGTGCTTTAGGAAATAATTAGAGAAATTAATTAAAAGGTAATGCATTTGTGCAATATGTCTGGTAAGTGAAAGAACCATATAGATAACTATATCACATAGTGCTTAACCTATCCTAGCCACATAGCCTGGAGGGGAGAACCTCTCTTTAAGCATTGTCCTATGGCATTCAAAGTAGCAAAGAAGAAAATAATAGGAAAAAATACCTTGGCAAGTAGAGCATATTATTAGCCAATACTTCTGTACTCACTGAGTTATGAGAGGTATCATCTATAAGGAAGTACCATTTTATAGTCTCTACCTACTGTCAATTCTTCTCTGTCCCACTGTGTGAGTTTCTATGCCTACAACTATGCCAGCACTTCGCAGCTGCACTTGAAAACACCTAAAAGTAATTCTAGTTCTTTTCCGTAAGAGTCTATGTAAAAGGCATATATCTATCTGCATCCTTGGAATATTTGCATACTTGGAGCATTTTAATATATTCGAAGGGTGGAAACTTGGTTCATAAGAGGCTAATTACTACTGCAATAAAATTCAGTTCAGTATAAAGTCAAGCGTACTTGGTGTACCCTTCGCGAACAACAAGAAACTCTTGCAAGCTGTGTCTAACCATATTGTTAGCTTAAATATTTCAAGCTGTCATTGTATAAGATGAGAAAAACCCTCCAGACTAGAAAAAAGTTCTAAAATTATGTTACATCCCATATTTGTAACCAATTATTAAAAACGGGTAGTAATGAAAACAGAAAAAAAAGTGTTTTGTGTAGTTACCGAAGTGTTTGTGATTCTATTACTCCTTATTGAAATAAAATAATTTTGGTAAGAATTTTTAGTCTACATAATGAGTTTCTAACACTTGGTTACTGTTTTTTCCTTTTTACTGTACTATCTTATAGTACATTCTGCTCTTAATGGACAGAAAAACAGAGAAGAAAAGAAAAAAGAAAGATACTTAGCTAAAGAATTGAAAGGAAAAACAGGAAGGAACCATGGAACATGGGACTTTACAACTGTAACCATTCACTGTTTCTAAGTCTTGGGTAGGTATTTCTGTACTACGACACTGCAGAAGCTCACATAATACTGAAATTTGTGCTGTGTTACACGAGAAAAAAAAATAGTTCATTTGATGTTGATTGTAAATCCTATGCCAGGTCACTCCTTGGTTTAGTACTGCAGTATTTTTGTTTCCTATTTTGAATGTAGGAGTCTCACTCCAACAAACAAAACCATCCTATGATTTGATAAAGTATTGGTACTTTTCAAATTTTGAGTTTGAAAAGAGTTGAGCCCTGCAGTTTTTTGACCGCATATAAATTTATATGCATAATAGAATTTGGATAATTTAAATTTAACAATCTTTCTATTCACCCTCTATTGCTATTTTTCCCTTTAAACTTGCTGTAAGCCCTCAGCTTCTTGCGGAAAGATATGAAGACAACTTCTGACTCAAAAGGAACATCAGCTTAAACAAAATTGTGAGATATGATGCAGTGAAAAGGATCTATGGTACAACAATGAAAACAAATACATATAGTTTCTAGACTATTCTAGCACTTTATAGCAGTTTAAAAAACTGTGTATTTGAAATTTTCAGTTCTGTCTTGAGTTCAGTTCTTCTTCCAAGTACAACTTGTTTCCAAGGTAAGTGGTATTTCATAGGACTTTAAGAGGACTGAATTTTGGGAGACAAGGTGGAGAAGAGAATAGCAATACAATCATTAATGCTCTTAAAACAGACTATAAGCATGACAGTTACACAGGTAATAGCAAAATTCCTGTCTCCATGGGAAGGTGTGTATGCTGAAAGGACTTCTCAATAATCAGTTTGAAAAGCTGGCTTCACAATTTCATGAATTTCTCACTGGGTTGTAGCATAACAGAAATACATAGTTATCCTTTATGTGGACACCTGGTTTATACACTACACAAACAGAAGCTATTTATCTCCTGTACACTGTTTTGCTATATCCTTGAAAGTGTCTGGAGCGCGAACAGCCTTGCATGGCTTTAAATACCAAGTACCAGTAGTTAAATATAGATAACTTGTGTGTTTCAAAAGTCAATTGATAATACAGTACAGGAAAAAGAATCATGTCAGGAATTTTTATAGTCTGATTTTCAAGCATTTAAGGAGCAGTGACTCTTATGGTACATGCAACTGCAAGGTTGCTTTGCACAGAGTAGTCAAGGATAAATTATATCCTGGTAAACAAATGGTCAACAGACTTGGGTTAATTCTTATGGTTCCTCAGTAGACTTACACCTTTGCCATTTACTCTATAAAATTATGCACACTGTAGGACTAAACTAAAACTGGCATATGGAACTGAACTGCTTCAAAAAGAATGAAGGATCTGACTAGTAAAAACAATCATTGCTTCTAGAATTCATGGAATTCAATTAAAAATTATTTTTACTTATCTCTGATATTCAGTGTGAGATCTCCAAGGGAGACTCTAATTAAGAACATATTTAGAAGCATATTTTTAATTCTTTTCAATAATGTTTATGTAAAATATCTTCCTTATTTCCCTAATTATGGGATAATTTATGTGCATTCTATATAAAAAAAATTATTATCTCCTTTGGAAAGTATACCTTTCAAAAATCTTACAGTAAGATATTAACCTGCCTGTATTAGCACAGTGCAAAATTCCAGAAGTGATGGGTACTATACTTTGGTAAACTAAAAAATTATATATGCTTGTGTTCCATTAGAAGACTTCAACAACAAAGGTGATATCATCACCAGGTGTTTTTGGTCCTACTGCAAGACATAAGGGAGTGAAATACCAGAAATTAGAAATGTTCTCTTACTGAAAGTAGTTCTGTAAAAGCAGAAAGTCTGTGTTAATTTAAAAGAATGGATGACAATCATCAAGAAGATTACACCTATTAAGAAATCAGAGGAATGCACAAAGCTTAACTTAGCAATGTAGAAAAGTACAAATAAGGACTGAGAAATACAGAGATATTTTACTCAATATTAAAAATATGAGCAAGGATATACGGGAACAGCAATTAATAACATTTGAAAATAAAAGATGCAGAGAGGTAATAAGGAAAGAGAAGATTAAATTGTGTTGTCTAAAAGATAAAACACAACGATGTTTTATTTTCAAATGCATCAGAACTAAAAGAAACCCCAAACCAATACTGTTTTAATTGTCCAGAGATAATAGTTTATAGTAAACAGCTATTTCACTGAATTTCTTTTCAGAAAAAAAAAGTCTAAATTAAATTTTCAGAGCATAGAGAGATGATAAATCATCTTCCTATTTATCTCTCTTTTAAATAACAAGTTTAAATCAAAAAGATTGAAGAGCCAAAGAGTTTTACGAGAGCTGGAAAGGGAACTGCTGTGTTGTTTTTAGCAAATGTTTGAACACCGGACAAGTTCCAGAAGACTGAAAGAAAACCTGCATAGTGTCATTATTTTAAAAGGGCAAGCAGTATTGCCCTAATAATGTCGTATATTTGCCACCTTTTTATCTAATGTAAAACAGCTGATACAGGATTTAAGCTAATTACGAATAGATTAAATAGCTAGTAGTATACTAAATGGTGGATAACATAAGATGTTGGAAAAGTAAGCTTGCCAAAGTACTGTAGTATTTTTTTCTGGCCCTCATTTTGGCTGAAAGTAATATATTCAGAATTTTACAAGACAAATAATGTAATACTGCTCATTAAAAAAAAGCATTTAAATTTAAGAGATTAAAAATATCCATGATACATAATACATTGATTTTAACTGGGATAATTATGAGGTCTGAAAATGTAAGCATATATAAAAAATTAGAAGCAGAGAAATTATATATACCCTTACAGTATATAGAAGAAATGTTTCTAATCAGGTCTCCTAAAATTTCGTTCTTGGCCATAGTAAAGCTTTTACCAAGGACATGGAAGAAAACACCAGCATCTTCTGACGAGTGTTGGAGAAACATGGAAAATGAGAAAGTGATGATGAGGGCTGGTCTGAACTGAGAACTAAATCAGCCAGTCATTAGCGGTGGAATGAGACCCTAGCTATGCTTTATATGTCTTTGAACCACAACTTTGAAAAATAGAAAAAGCAGCTCTGAAAGTGGGCTGGGCATCACACAGAGATGGACTCATCACATGATAGTGAAGCTAACAAGTCTCAGTCAGGGTCAAGAAATAAAGAGAGGAAAACTGACCTGGAACACACAGACACCTGTTTTCCTGTGCTTTCACTGAGTACTGCTGCTACTTGACTGGTGTGTTCAGCTTGGATTCTAGAAGCTTATAACATGAAAAAGGGTTTATAAGAAAACATGACTTAGACAGAATGATGCAAGAAGCTTACTTTCAGTTATCAAAAGGGCTGCAAGGGCAGAGAGAAGACAGGAGATAACTGGAGTGGTCTTCATACTAGCAATAACATCTGTGACACCAAATGCTTAGAAATCAAAGCTAGAAGGGCTCAGAGAGCAAACAAGTGAAATTTTTTAGTGGCAATAAATAATTAAAAGCACTTACACTAAATTTAAGTAGACTTTTTGTCACTGAAAACTTTGAAAGCAATATTGACTGTATTTATGAAAACTATTGTTGAGTGCTGGAACTGCTGGAATCAAAGGACTGCACACTTGGCTAAGTATGAAGTCAGGCTGGAGGACATAATCACATCTGCTCACCTTATTAGCCTCACTTAAACATGAAGAAGTTAGTGAAAGTCTTTTAAGGACAGTGAAGGGAATTTAATCACAGAAGTGAGGATTCCTAGCAGATATAGTAATTTTTTTTCTTTATTATTATTTATCAGGGATAACATGTCAGAAAGAGAGAGAGAAGGTTTCAGTGAAGAGAAGCAAGTAAAGAACAGAAAAATCTTTGGAATGAAGAAGGATCTCAGAACAAGTTTAAAACAAAAATTAGACCATCTGAAAATAAGAAAGAATCCAAGAAGGGATGGCCAGCATCCCAGAATCCTGAAAGACAAGGCAGACAGTGCTAAAAAAACATAGAGGCAAATATTTTTAACTCTTTGTTGACACCAAGAGAAGAACCTGCTAAGGATCAGAAACAAAGAAATATCAGATGAGTCCTTAAGAAAACATATGGGAGAAAAAAGCCTCTCCAAATCCTTCAATTTTCTGATCAAGACTTAATTCATTTCTGTAAGTTCAACCCTAGAATAAATAAGCAGGGGACAGGAATATATTAGCAAACCTCATCAACCTTGAGTACAAAGGTTTCAAAGGTTAAAAGGACTAGAATACTGAATACTGAAAAGTATCTTGAATGTATTCATTTTGCAAAGGCACATTGGATGTACAAATATTAATGATATCAATAGATTATCAATCAGAATTAAAACTATTTGTCATTTTCCAGCAAAGATGAGAACATTAGGGGAAATAGATGCTGGCTGCTTAGGAATGAGATGAGGAACAATACAGAAAAGATGAGCACTGAGCTTAATTTTCCTTAGAATATATTTCCAGAAGAGGCAGCAATATGAATAATAACTGACTGTCACTGAATGTAGAAGAGGAATGGTGCTGGATCTAAATAAATCTGAGAAAATTGAAAGGTATCTAGGTGAACCTTAGGTACTTAGGTACCTAATATCATGTTCGTAAAATTGGAAAACTATTGATAACTGGATTTAAAACACATGGAAGATATTAGTATAATGGTGAAATTATAAAGAATTTCTCTTTCTCTCCATCCCCTCAAAGTCACAGTGCAAAACACAAACACATATACATAAAAAAATAGTTAAAACCCATACTATTTTCCTGTCATAGGATTCTCCACTGCTGTATGTTGTAGCTAGTGTGGATGCACATTCTTCCAGATACCATGGCTTCTTCCCGCTTTCAGCTGTGCTGCTTATGGAGATTGTGTAGATGCTGTTGGTGTAGCCATCACAGGAGCAGTGGTCTCGACTTCTTCCACCATTTCCAGATGCCCAAACAAAGACTGAACCTAAGCCTCGTCGTCCCTGTTCGGAAACAGTACAAAAGATTTGATTAATAATTCTTTTCTCCCCTAACTGCTTAATAGCCAGGTCTTTTCCTACAAAAAGACATCTCATGAAAAAGAAAGGAAAGGAAAGGTGCGGAAAGGAAAGGAAAGGAAAGAAAAGGAAAGGAAAGGAAAGGAAAGAAAAGGAAAGGAAAGGAAAGGAAAGAAAAGGAAAGGAAAGGAAAGGAAAGAAAAGGAAAGGAAAGGAAAGGAAAGAAAAGGAAAGGAAAGGAAAGGAAAGAAAAGGAAAGGAAAGGAAAGGAAAGAAAAGGAAAGGAAAGGAAAGGAAAGAAAAGGAAAGGAAAGGAAAGGAAAGAAAAGGAAAGGAAAGGAAAGGAAAGAAAAGGAAAGGAAAGGAAAGGAAAGAAAAGGAAAGGAAAGGAAAGGAAAGAAAAGGAAAGGAAAGGAAAGGAAAGAAAAGGAAAGGAAAGGAAAGGAAAGAAAAGGAAAGGAAAGGAAAGGAAAGAAAAGGAAAGGAAAGGAAAGGAAAGAAAAGGAAAGGAAAGGAAAGGAAAGAAAAGGAAAGGAAAGGAAAGGAAAGAAAAGGAAAGGAAAGGAAAGGAAAGAAAAGGAAAGGAAAGGAAAGGAAAGAAAAGGAAAGGAAAGGAAAGGAAAGAAAAGGAAAGGAAAGGAAAGGAAAGAAAAGGAAAGGAAAGGAAAGGAAAGAAAAGGAAAGGAAAGGAAAGGAAAGAAAAGGAAAGGAAAGGAAAGGAAAGAAAAGGAAAGGAAAGGAAAGGAAAGAAAAGGAAAGGAAAGGAAAGGAAAGAAAAGGAAAGGAAAGGAAAGGAAAGAAAAGGAAAGGAAAGGAAAGGAAAGAAAAGGAAAGGAAAGGAAAGGAAAGAAAAGGAAAGGAAAGGAAAGGAAAGAAAAGGAAAGGAAAGGAAAGGAAAGAAAAGGAAAGGAAAGGAAAGGAAAGAACTTCCCTGAGAGGAATTTGAAATGAGAACAGGATTTAGCAGATTTCAGAATCAGACATTAGAAAAATTGAATGGTATGAACACAGCTTCAGAAACAACTTTTATACAGTGTTTGTTGGTCTGAATCTATGTTATCCAGATCTACCAAGAAAGTTGTGCTGAAACTCAAGAGGAAGGAGTAAAATACCATACTGGGTTGGCTTTCTGGGTTGCAAACAAACACTGCTGGCTTATGTCAGCCTCTCATCCACCAGCACCCCCAATTCCTTCTTGAGTCCTTCTTGGCATTTTGCTTTTGATCTGTTCATCCCACAGCTTGTATTGATATTGGGGATTGCCCTGACACAGGTGCACCACCTTGCAATTGGTCCTATTAAACCTCATAAGATCCCCATTGGCTCATTTCTTGAGCTCGTCCAAGTCCCTCGCGATGGCATTCCATCTCTCAGATGTGTCAACTGTACTCCTCAGCTTGGTGTCATCTGCAACTTTGCTGAGGATGCACTCCATCCCTTCATCTGTGTCATTAATGAAGACAGTAAATGACATTGGATAACAATAATACCAATGTGGACTCCAGAAGGACACTTACTGATGTCCATTGGACTCTGAACCGTTGACCACTGTCCTCTGGATGTGAGTGTCCAACCATTTTCTTATCCAACAGCCCATTTATCAAATCCATCTCTCTGCAATTTAGAGAGAAGGATGTTGTGGGGGGTTGTCAGAGGCTTTACAGAAGTCCATAAAAATGGATACATGACACCTGTAGCCCTTCCCTTGTCCACAAATGCAGTCACCCCATCATAGAAGGCTGCTAGTTTGGTCAGGCAGGACTTGCCCTTGGTGAGGCTGTGCTGGCTGTCCCAAATCACAGCCCTGTCCTCCATGGGCCTTAGCATAGCTTCTAGGAGGATTTGTTTCATGAACCTCCCAGGCACAGAGGTGATGCAGACAGGCTGGGAGTTCCCAGAGTCCTTTCTACCCTTTTTAAGGATGGGTACAATGTTTCCCTTTTTCCAAGCACCTGGGCCTTCACCAGACTGCCATGTCTTCTCAAGTACCATGGAGATAATATGTGAGTTTAATAAAAGTATACTACCTGGAAAGAGTTTTCAGCAAAATCAGTTAAAGAGCAAATTCTCCTGACTAGTGTTCACATAAAGCTGTGTCTCTAAAATGCAAATTTTCATTTAAAAAAAATTCAAGCAGAGAGGAAAACCCTAAGGTGTCAAGTTAAATGTACTATGAAATCCACATTCTCCAGACAGGATCAGTCTGAACATTGCAATTTTTTCACTTCCTTTAGCTGATCTTTGCTAATGCACCACCAAAAAGATGCAAAATAGCAACATTATCAGTGTGATAGGGTTTTTTGTTTGTTTGTTTGGGGTTTTTGGGGGTTTGTTTGTTGGTTTTGGTTTGGGCTTTTTGGGGTGGTTTTGTGTGGGTTGTTATTTTTTGGTGGTTTTTTGTTGTTGTTGTTATTTTGGGGGGTTTTGGTTGGTTGGTTGGTTGGGTTTTGTTTGAGTTTTTAAAGACAATCTTTATGGAGTGTTACAGATCTCCTTCTCTATATTATGAACTCTCATCAGATGAAAATCCCCTTTCCATCTGGAATTCTTGTTGTGGCTGCTTTTTCCCACTATCAGTTTCCAATTCAGAGCCTCCCAAAGCGAGCAGGATGTGACTTCTCATTCATTCTACAGGGAGGTCATCTCCCTTTGCATATCTTTACTTCTTACACCTCCATTCTGAAAACACCTGATGAGACAGACTAAAGGAAGGGTGAAGGGAAAAATTATTTCATTCACCAATTTATAATACCAGCAGGTCAGGGAGACAAAAATTACACCCCTTTCTATAGGTGTGGGGAATGGGAGGGAGGATTACACTAAAAATATGCTAGTTCATTACTTTTTGATGTGTTTCTGCTGATTTTTACTGGTTTTATTTTGGTTTCATCCCATCATCTCTTGAAATTAGCTCATGCTTCCCAGCAATAAGTGTTATCTGCTTTCATCTTCTCTCTCCTTCACGGTAATGGTGAAGGAGAATGGTGAATTGCTTGACCATCAATTCTGACATCTGTTTCAGAATCACGTACAGATTCCTGTCTGGTCCTACACTGCCCTTATAAAATACCTCTCTCTTACATACCCATTCATCAAAAAATTTATGTATATATATATGTGTATATATATATATATATATATAAAAATATATATATACACACAGATATAGGCAGGTAGAATACACAAAAAAAAAGAATACCATACAATCACACTTCTACCTCCAGAACATGTTGAAATATTCCATCAGAACCTTTCTTTAATGAATTTTCACAGGTATCTGATATTTGTAGAATTTGACATATTTTACATTTTTTTNATTCTCCAGACAGGATCAGTCTGAACATTGCAATTTTTTCACTTCCTTTAGCTGATCTTTGCTAATGCACCACCAAAAAGATGCAAAATAGCAACATTATCAGTGTGATAGGGTTTTTTGTTTGTTTGTTTGGGGTTTTTGGGGGTTTGTTTGTTGGTTTTGGTTTGGGCTTTTTGGGGTGGTTTTGTGTGGGTTGTTATTTTTTGGTGGTTTTTTGTTGTTGTTGTTATTTTGGGGGGTTTTGGTTGGTTGGTTGGTTGGGTTTTGTTTGAGTTTTTAAAGACAATCTTTATGGAGTGTTACAGATCTCCTTCTCTATATTATGAACTCTCATCAGATGAAAATCCCCTTTCCATCTGGAATTCTTGTTGTGGCTGCTTTTTCCCACTATCAGTTTCCAATTCAGAGCCTCCCAAAGCGAGCAGGATGTGACTTCTCATTCATTCTACAGGGAGGTCATCTCCCTTTGCATATCTTTACTTCTTACACCTCCATTCTGAAAACACCTGATGAGACAGACTAAAGGAAGGGTGAAGGGAAAAATTATTTCATTCACCAATTTATAATACCAGCAGGTCAGGGAGACAAAAATTACACCCCTTTCTATAGGTGTGGGGAATGGGAGGGAGGATTACACTAAAAATATGCTAGTTCATTACTTTTTGATGTGTTTCTGCTGATTTTTACTGGTTTTATTTTGGTTTCATCCCATCATCTCTTGAAATTAGCTCATGCTTCCCAGCAATAAGTGTTATCTGCTTTCATCTTCTCTCTCCTTCACGGTAATGGTGAAGGAGAATGGTGAATTGCTTGACCATCAATTCTGACATCTGTTTCAGAATCACGTACAGATTCCTGTCTGGTCCTACACTGCCCTTATAAAATACCTCTCTCTTACATACCCATTCATCAAAAAATTTATGTATATATATATGTGTATATATATATATATATATATAAAAATATATATATACACACAGATATAGGCAGGTAGAATACACAAAAAAAAAGAATACCATACAATAACACTTCTACCTCCAGAACATGTTGAAATATTCCATCAGAACCTTTCTNAAAGCAGTATTATGTAATAATATATGGCTAAACTGATATCCCATGGGAAATTTGAAATAACCACCAATACAACCAAGACAGAAGAAATGTGAATTAAGGATAATCAAGCCATAAACAAACAAACAAACAAACAAACTCTAAAAGAACTTCTCAAGAAGATTCATACAGAAAAATATCCTACTAATTACAGGCTGTCATCTTTTTGCTGTCACCATCAGATGGTTCTGTATGCAATCAGCAGTATAACATGATTTGTCCCATGCAAATAGTGTCATTCCCAGTTGGTATCCTTTAAATAAAGACAGTTAAATAACAGTTGGAATATGTTACAAAGTTAAGATAAACACACATGCAAGACACTATGTAGGTAGACACCCTTTTACTGTTTATCTAAATCTATCATTTGTTATGTGCCAGGTGCCCAAGGGTACAAGACAAAAAGACTTCTTTAACAAGAATCCATGTGTCATTTATTATTCAAAAGCAAAGGTGCATTTACAAATCATATGAACAGAACTTGGGCAAAACCAAGACTTAGTAACTGTCTTAGGTTACAATACAAGATGTAACCAAAAGTATGTATTCTATCACCATCTGTTGAAACCAGGTGGAGCAGGGTTCTTTATGTCTTCTGTACATCCCTGGTAACTCTATCTCAGAGATAATCCTGTGTTAATGGGCCATCTAGCCTCACTGCATGACTCATAAAATGACACCATCCCATTGTGAGATGCTCTGCCCAGGGGGAGGAACCAACCATTCCTACCTGGATATAAACTGAGATTTGGAACACCACAGGCAGCCCTTACCTACTCGATTCCCAGAGGACAAGAGCTCCATAACCACCACTGGACCTTCAGAGAAGAACCAGACCTTTCTACAGGATCACCTCTTCANCTACAGGATCACCTCTTCAACAGAACCACTTCAAAGAGGACTGTAGCCACCCCTTAATCAGACTGCTACCACCACCCTGCCCAGCAGAGTGTCAGGTTGTACCCTGACTCTGTCAGGTTAAGCCAGTATTTCTGTTTTATTAGTGCCTTGTTATATATACTTGTAAAGAACTGTTACTCCTATTTCTCATATCATTGCCTGAAATTAATTAATTTCAAAATTATAATAATTTGGAGGGAAGAGGTTACATTTTCCATTCCAAGGGAGGCTCCTGCCTTCCTTAGCAGATACCTCTCAAACCAAGACAATAACTCTTCTATAGAAGAGGCATAGACCAAGGTTGAATGGATGTGCAGCAAAGTATGATCAGTGCTTGTTCCATGATTTTAAAATTTCATTCCCTTTCCCTCTAGGCACAAGAGTTGTTTCTGCTCTTCCATTTGCAATGATAGCTAGGGACTACCTCTTATAAACTCTGCACATAATTTTGCACTTGTGTTTGTCAGTGCACCAAATCAGACCACTATGAAAGGTTCTCCTTTTGTTTAGTCTGCTTTTTAAAATGGAATAAAATGTCATATAATTTTAAAAAAATCAGCTGTCCCATTATGCAAAAGAAAAAATATTTCACTGATGACTGTGACTTGCTATTGACCCAGTCACAGTCCAATTTTCAAGCACATTTTCTGGACAAAGTCAGTGTGTGCTCAACAGACGGCTGACCTTAAATGAAATAGTCTTTCACAAAGAGGTCCCAAGGCAGAAATTGCACATGTAAAATTGCACATGAGAGAAGAATCTTGGGGCGTTCTAGCTTTTTTTTCTGCTAATGCCTCCTTTTCCTTGGTCAGCAAGTTGCAAGCAGGTAAGTGATACAAAAGCTCCTTTTTGTTTTTTCCAGTTCACCAGCATGGACATGTTAAGTCTGCCAAGAATCAGAGCCAGTATGAACATGCTCATAATGACATCTGCAGAATTTCCTTATACTATTCAAGAAACATCCTCTGCTCCAAGTCTGTGATTTTGTGTATGCACCACATCTTTATGAGTGAATGCCTTAGCAGTAGTGGCAGGGACTTCTACAAGGTAGTGGTCTTCACACACTCATCTAAAGATAAACAGCAGTCCCACACACTTTAAGCTGCTTACAGCACTCTTCCATCTAATAAAAACAGTTTCCACCTACAAGATGTAGTATGAGCCAGTGGAGTGAATTATAATTACACTGTTTCCTAAAGTTTAGACTCTACATTCATTCACTGCTTTACAAGTCAAGTTGCCTTAATCCAGCCTGTGAATCCTGATGATTTCCTGCCCAGGAATCAAGTGGCCCAATAACCCTCCCTCCCTGTGGGGTGAGTTACTGTCTTGATAGAAGTGATCAAATTTACAAAGGAACAAGGAAGAAAATGTGAAGGAGCAGGAAAGGCAGAGGACAGGGGTGGCAGCCAGGGAGAGGTAATTGGACACCAATATGCTGGAAATGGCACACTGATGATCAGAAAACAAACCATGAAAGTATAAAATGGAGAGAGAAGGAGGGACACTCTATCCACACTTAAAGCCCAAACATTTAATTTCCTCTATTCTCCCCAATACTGTTCTAAAATTACTTAATGTTTCCAAGAAGAAAAACTACTGCCAGAAAGTGAAATTGATCCTGAACTGGAAGCTGGAAAAAGTAGTCCATGGTATGACCTCTTCCTTAAAAACTAATTCCTAAAGAGGAAATGTTCATAACTGAATGTGAAGAACAGAGGCCAGTATTCTGGAGCCCTGAAAAACCTACTATGCAGACATGGTTTTTAGGTGCAGCATAGTACAATCACTGTATGGCCTGGCATGAAGGATCACAGCATCCTGAGAAATGCACCTGTGAGAGGCAGCATATCCTTTCTTCCAGTTTCTGCTGATTTCTGCACTCTCTAGGATCTAGATGTGCACAGCACTGCCAAGCTGTTCACTGTTAGCATTTTGCTTTTGACCAGTAGCAGCTCCTAGCTCCTGCTGAATTTCTACCAGTCCACTTAACCTCTAATCTGGGAACAAAAAATAGTCTGGCACAACATCCTTAAAAAACTCTTTAGTAGACTGCACAGCACTGAAGTTGAAAGTAGGCATTTCTCCAAAAACAGATAATGGTAAGCTGAGAGTCCAAATCAGCAATTCTGAAGTGCTATCAGAAGGCAGCCAAACAGATTTTTTTTTTTTTTTTTAACAGGCTTCTTAGATATCAAAAGCAAAAATTCATGAAAAAAGGAGAAATTTCTCAGGCCATGAATTCTATTGAGGTATCCACACTCTTAGAAAAACTCATGTTTGTGCACCACTTTATTAAAAGTGCACATCTATGGTATCTATAAGGAAATGAGTAATGAGCCAAGCAGACGTGCATAAATAAAGATGCATGGTGGAGGGAATGGACAAAAATAGTCACTTGTGTTTTTATATTAGCAGTTATGTTTTCACTCTTAGGAAAACTAGGAAGTAAAGATTTCCTGGATTGCTGGAACACAGCAATATGTATACACACATAATATATATAGAATGCAAAAATATATCACTACTTACAAAAGGCAATGACTACCTTGTATTGTTGGAAAGGGAAGTGGTTAGTAAGAAAGGTTACTGGCTACTTCTGAACTAGCTCCTTAATTAAGAAAATGAAAGACAAAATAATTAACCATGCTTTAAAAAAGGAAAAAAAATTATTTTGTTATCTCTTAGAGTATTGAAGCGATAAAACATTCTAATGTTTTATGGTGTAAAAAACCACCATATTGAATAACCCCCAGCACCCACATATTAGCACACTATCAGGATATATCAGTGGAACAATTCAGTATGCAGGCTTCATGTGTTGTATTTTTTACTTTACTCTTCATGAGAAAAACAGTTTAAACAGTTCCAATATATTCCCCACAGAGCTATAATTAGCACTGAAGAGCGACCAAAAGAACTGTTGGCTGAAACCTGAAATATGAACATGTGGAATACTGGAATGAATTTCTCATTTACCTAAACAAAACAGAGCCAGCTCAAAGACTGCATGAATCAGTTCTGGTTCAGGCTCTCTCTCTATAGTATCATTACTATTGTTACCAGGATAAAACAAGTTGTATATTGCAAACACAACGTAATAACACAAGAGCTTGCTTTGCCAAATTTTGTTGTACAGAGTCTCTAGTTAATCAGATGTGAAATTGTCCCTGCATGCAAAGCCAAAATAGGCAGTACACAGGAAAGCTATCAGTGTAAGAACCGGATATGGGATTGATGTTATACACAAACACTCATTATATGGGATGGGTTCAGGCAGTTCTCATTGCCTTTACACTACTATCTGATTAATGACTCTAGAAAGGAGCCCAGGGCCACTAGATCCACACAGCTGTTGTTTCACTACTTACATCAGACTTCCTCGTGGAAAACTTCAGGTTTAGAGATGCCTGTTGAACCCTGGGGTTTAACAAAAAGAACCTTCTATTTTTTGCAAATCTAGCACTTTTCAGTAGATAAGCAGGAAAATATGGCTGCTTCACTTCTACTTTTGCAGACTGAAGTAATAGCTTTGTGCAGTTTGTCTCCCATAGCATTAATTTAAGAAACAACGGATAGGCAGTGTGAGAAGTCATTAATCTCACAGTTTTGTGCCTTAAACTGTTAAATTCTCTGCACAGAAAACTGTTGACACCAGAATTCTTGTGATTTCCATTCCAGAAATCTATTTTTTCCTACGTGACACATAGAAATACGTAGGTACTGCTGTTGATCAAATATATGAGTAAAGTGGGTATGTGATGTGTGCACACAAAGAAACCAGATTCATGTTTCAAAAGGGCAGGCCTGGAAATCTATATACATCAGTGTACGGAAAAAGATTCATTTGCCAAAGCTGCTTTTCAGTGTTGCTTTTTTCAAATTAAGATTTACTCCAAAAAAGGAATGGGGGGGGTGTGGGTTATGTTCAATATATCACCTGTTTCAGGCTGGGCATCCAAAACCAGAGGCAACTCCAAAAACAGCCATGCTATTCTGGCTTGTCTCAACAGTTTCCATGTATGTGTGAGATGGCATGAGGTAACCAAACCGTTTTGGTTTCCAGTACACTTTGTGACATCGCAAGGAAAATGGACATTTTGGGTATATTTTCCTGTCACTCTCATTACAAATTTTCCCATCTTTCAGGATTTTTATATCATATATATAAATATCAATTTATATCAATATTATATTAAATATGTAATATTTATTATTATAAATGTAAGAACATTTCTGATATATTATTTATTTTTCTGCATTTTTTTTGGCACTACATGCCGACTATCTATGAAGAAGCTCATTTTTCACAGAAAGCAAAGGAGAGCAATTTTAAGGTTAGCTTTGTGTGAGAAAGAAACGGTTGGAAACCAGGAGATTGGTGAGGAGAGAGAAAAGTAAGTTGTTTTAGAATTATTTTTGCTCAGAGACCAACCTTGCACCTGGGAGATGTTAGAAAATACTCAGTGTGAGAGAATTCACGTATTTGTGTTTACTTTGGGTTCTTTTCTTCTGTTGAAGAAGAAATGAAATTCTCTCAGAGTAGATAACAGGATGTTGTTAAAGACTTAAAAGCATTCTTCCCGTAGGCTGGGGGCCTCTTTGTAAGGGGGGAAGGAAGATAAGAAGTTCTGAGATTGTAAAACACAGCCCGCTGAAGATTTACGCATGCTCAAGGCTCTTTGATATGTAACGAAGGCTCAGGCCCTGCTAAAATGAGCTTAGCAATGTATGTATATCCCTTCGCTTCTTTGTAATCCTCCAGCCAGTGAGATGATGGAATAAACCTATTCTTTGCACTTCAGATGCGGGTCGTGGTCGTTTTGGTGTTAGCGGCATATATTTGGTTCACACACTTTGTCCCTATATTTCCCAAAAAAAATAAAGTGCATAGTATCAAAATTCATCTAGGTATCACTGAGCCTAAATACTATTTCATTTACTGGAAGGCCATATCCCAAATTCGACTTTGTTAGAATGTGAAAAGTTGCTAACTATGTGCAAGCGGTAGAGCAAAGGATTACTATTATTCGCTTAATGATGTGTTAAGGTTATCACCTAACCTCATTTTTTCTGGGCAATATCTGTTTTTAGAAAACTACATCATATGTCAAGTGTCAACCACATCTGCAAAGTCATTAAGGCATCTGAGATACATGTATAAGCTAAATGCAAGGTAATAAGACCTAGAAATAAAGCTTATTAGTAAGAAATACAGGTAGCTGGACAAACTTTTGCGAAGTTGTGTCTTAGGAAATTTAGGGCTATGGAAGATAATCAACTGGGAATGAGTTGCTCTAAAATAGTCTGCTCATTGGATTGGTAAGTATGGTCTATATGAACGTGTCCAGGGAATAGGGAAGCAGTACTGCGCATGCATAGAGAATGCTAAAACTTGCATGTCACATTCTGGTATCCACACTTGAAATAATAATGCCAGAAAACAAAAAGTGTTTCAGGAAGAACCAGAAGAATGAAATTTGGAAATTCTGACTAACAGTAAGAAACTGAATTTTGTAAGTAACAAAGTAACAAAATATCACTGTTAAGATTGTAGAACAGACTTTAAAGGTCAGTAAGGTGCACCTGCATTATTGGAGAAAAACTTAAAATGCAACACACACTCTAGAATTTCAGATAAACCTGTTAAGTTCTTGTCTGGTAACTTATTTTATGCAGAAAAATGTATTAGAACTAGTCTGTCTGGCTTCTGCAAAGACGTGATGACCCCTACAAGAAATCAGTAATGAAACAAAAGAAAATAAACATTATTGTAACCGCAAGGTGGAGTGGAAATGATTGAACTGGAAATAATATAGTATCTGCTGGATAAACAGAGGGGTCACGGAAGTTATGAGTAGAGTATTTTAAAGATGAGCTGGGGAAACAAAGGTATTAGGTGATCTTGACCTAAAAGAGAAAGAGCATCTTAGGGAATCTAGTAATTACAATCACCTGCATCCAAGAAAAGAATTCAGGCTGAAGATGTGGACAAGCACTACTCTAATGATCAAGGAGATGGACAGACTAGTTTTTAAGTGATCAGTGAATGTGGCAGTTCTATCATGTGTAAATGAACTTTGAAAGGAGACTCCATTCTAAAACTATATCAGAAACAAAAATGGAGGGAAGAAAGTATTTAAGATGAGGCACAATTTATGGCCAGGAACAAAAAGGCAGAAAACTGCACATGAGGAAATCCTGTTGTAATTTAGAAGAAAATGTCTAACCAATAGATTAATGCTGGCCATGAAAAGTTTTCCCAATATAATATGAGAGGAAAAAATTCTGATTTGTTCTAGAATATAAAATGCTCAATGTATTTAAAGGGCACAATGCCTGTGGTGGTAAAGAGTTGCACTGGATAACCCATACTGTCATTTCCTGTCTTACGTCCTATGTTCCGATTCAATTTATCCAAGAGATCACTTGGTCAAAATCTGTAATGACTTACATGTGGAGTTTTCTGATACCATAAGATGCACCATAAATACACCAAAAGAGGCATTTTACAGTGGACAGGAAAGTAAGAAACTTAGATGGGTAATAAACTATATTACTTTCAATAGTGAATGTTGCTACTGCCTTGCAAAGACACACACATGAGATTTCAGTTAAGACTGGCTCTTCCCAAAAGATGTACAGAAACCAGAAAATAATAGATGGATCAGGAAAACAGGGATATTTATGAAGCAATAACTGGATGAAATTTTGCTGACTGGGTTTATGACACAAGACAGGCGTAGATACAGATGTTAGAACAAGTATCAAGCCAATGGTGTTATGTCTTGTGACATCAGCAGGAAGAAATACAATGATAAAATATTGAAGTACTTTTTCAAGTTCTGTTATGTAATCAGCATCCATCTCTAGTATGGAGCCAAAGTTTATTTCAGTATATTGAAGCATCTATCTATCTATCTATCTGTCTATCTGTCTATCTATCTATCTATCTATCTAATTACAAGTTCAGACTTTACATCATAGATGCAACCAGGATACATAGTATACATGCAAATCATAGAATAGATAAATGCCAGGACCTAACACTAGATTACATCAGCATACTGGGAAGTCATGTCTTCCGAGATCATCCCCAAGCACAGTACTAATCCCTCTGATTGATCTTCAACAAGTAATTTTTTGCCAACTAATTGGAAATGTGCAGGAGGTCTCATGCATGTAAAACATATCCATATATGATCACAGACATGCATAAACACAGGTATGTGTTATTTCGACTCAAAAACTGCTGTACAAGGTGAAAAACCACAATACACAGTTTGAAAAATCATTAAAAAAACCCCTCAGTGTATCACTTTAAATGTACTAAAACCCAGCCATTTTGACACATTTGACTAGAAGTCTTCCAGCTGTAACTTCTGCCTTTGATTTCTGTAATGTAATTCTCTGGCAAAGTATAAGAGAATAACTCCTCTTTCTGTAGGCAATACATCCTACTCAGAATGATGCAGAGACATGATGACAGGACAAATAAATCTAATAGAAGTACCTGTGGTAGAACACAGGGAGCAAACCTTTCGCAAGTGATGAGCAATCTCTTCCACTTTTGAAGCAGAAACATACAGTAATGATGATGATGATAATAATAATAAATGTGAAATCCTTCTTCTTGATTTCTCCTTTTCTTCCCTTTTCTCCCTCACTCTTGCATGTGGGTAGGAGGCTTGTTTAGTGATTTTAAGAGAGCCTTTCTGCTCCCAGCAAGCACTCTGAACACACACTCTGCAGCCAAAGTTGTTGAAGCGAGAGAGATGAGAAGGGGCAGTGATGATGGGAGGGAAGGCACCAAGCTGAGTTTGCACAAGAGGTTCAATCACACAGCATCTGGTCATTAATGTCCATCAAATATTTTGGCTTGACTCCAGCTTGCTAAACAGAGTGGTGTCACGGAAATAAGATGAAGGCCCCTGTGCCAAAAGTTGCCATCCAGATTTCTCTTCCCCTCCACCCTCTCTAGGTTTTAGTAAAGATGACCTGACCAGATGCAGATTTATATATGTACTTTATATGTGTACTACAGAAACATAAAGCATGTGGTTGATGAGACATTTGGAGAGTGAGATAACCAGCTCTTTGAAACTCTTCAATGTAAAACATCCAGAGCGGTCACATATCTAGAATTTGACTATTAGGTCTTTGCCAAACAGCAATGAGAGAACAAGTCTGACTATCTGAAAAGCTTTCCTCTCCAAATGATGTTGACACTGATCCCAGAATAACAGCCTTATTTGTATGAATACAAATGAACTACTCTGAAAGCTGCATGGTGGAGCCATGAATCAGCAAGCTCAACTCCATTAAGTGCTTATAGCATTGTGCTTATTGACTGTGAGACATGGACAGGCACCTTAAAAACATTCTTAGATTTTATATTTATGATTCAAAAAAGGCTTTTGTGCTCACCATTTTGTCCCAGACTCAGCACAGTCTTATTACGTGATTTGGCCACAATCATGTTATGCAATGTTAAGTCTGTTTGTTCTTGAGCACAGGGTGAAATGTGACATTACATACCTAATCTTTCTTTGAATATGTTACTTTTGGATATACCACCATTTGGTTTCTTTTTTTTCCAGGCAAATTCTGCATGATTACAATGGATTTTTTCTTGATATTATTAGGTCTACAAGTTATAATGCATTAGTATTTAAAACACAAGTGTCTAGAATTTTCCACACTTATGGCTACAGTATTTTCAAGAAAAGGCTCTTCTCTACTGAAAGCATTTTATGAAGGGAGTGGTATATTTGCATAGAAATTGTTTGATAGTAAAGTATCCAAGGCTTCTCTTTGAACTCAAGTATGTAAATTTAATAAAATTAAACCAAATACCCTTAAAGATGACATAAAATCATAGCAGTTGTGACAGGTTTAAAAATTGGTTTCTTCTTCCTTTACCTTGATCCTGGGCAGAATTTTTAAAGCATATTTAACTTATGGGTTCATTTTATGAACTCATTTATTCCTCAGTAGCCTTTCTTTAAATAGATTTTTCTATTTCAATTCAAGGCCATGTGTTGTCTCTGTGTAATTCTGCAGAAAAACTATGCAATCATCTTTGTTATTTTCTGCAGGATTTGAAAGGTGTAATCATATTAGCTCAGCAGATTTTAAAATAATAATAGTTGTGAAACACACAGCATAAGCTGTTAATTGGAATAATATGTGCTTAAGATAAATGAGGCACTTTTTTAATGGAACCCACTCTCTCAGGAAACTCAACAATGGATGGCTATTCCATCAATTTTATTTTTACGTAACGACTATAATAAATTTAAAGTAATAACTGAGTTTGGTTATACTCTAACCAAAGTTATTATTCAGCACTACCTTCAATTTTCCTAATTAAACCAGCCAGACATAGCTTCCTTTTCAGCTGTTTTTAAAAATTCTTAGCATTTCCCTTTGCTGTTCCATTTAAAAATTTTAATATACAATTGTGTGTGTACATGTACAATAAATCAAGAATATCAATCTTCAAACTTTGTGTTGATCTGAAAGAAGGTTTTGCCAAATTTTCCTGTACAGATGTGTCCAGTGTAACCCAAAATGTTGTTGTATTCCATACCCAACTGTGCCCAAAGTTGTTACTATCTCTTTGAGACGCGGTGGCCAGAAAAGGAACAGTAAGGTCAGGATGTGTGCTGGTCTTTTTTTAAGGTTGGGGGCATTCTGGAAAAAGTGCTCTTTCTCTTTCTCTTTTGTTCTTGCTGGGCGAGCTGAGGTAGCGCAAGGCAGACAGCAGTGGCACCACCAAGCCAAGAAACACAGAGCAGGTCCTGCTCCATACGGTCACCCCAGCCTGCCAGCAGCGCCCAGTCAAAGCAGAGGGCACTTGAGTCCAAGCTGTCCAAGCCCACTGCCTACCATTCTCGCCAAGGAGAAGGTAAAGACCCTCTATGAGTTCCAGCTGTTGACCTAGTTCCAGTCTCCAGGGACTCTAGGTTTTCTTTCTGTTTTGTTCTTGTTCCCTGTTGGCTGTTATACGGGGAGAAGAAGGTGATCTTTAATTGCGAATGTTTGGTTGCTGGGCAATTTCTCTCTCTTTGTGCTCTCTCTCCACCCCAGGTCATCTGCAGAGGGTGCCATCTTGGGGTAAGAGTTGTCTGTGATTTTCCCTTTGTTCCCCCATACACGGTCACCTGAGGAGGGTGCCATCTTGAGGGAGGGTTTCTCCGCTGTTTTTGTTTTTCTTTGTTTCTGGGAGTCCATGAGGAATCCATGAAATTCCACAACATTATAACTACTGATTATCACTGTTATTTTTTCCCTTTTCCCGTTTCATATTTTAGTAAACTGTTATTTTTTCCCTTATATCTTCTTGCATTCATGTCTCTTTATTCGTGAGTAGGGAATGTTTAAAACGAAAAGGGGAGGTAACTCATTTTGGAGTGTCTGCCCCCTTAATTTGTCTGAAAACAAGATACTTTAACTTACACCACAGATGCTATCCTGGATGTTATACTGTTGTTGCTTTGTTCAATATTTCTGAAAAAGGAGAGTAAGGATCTGTACACAACATAATAAGCATTTTTGTCTGCCTATTATTATTGCACAATTATTGTGACTCCTTGGGGAAAGCTATGTTTGGCTGAGTATGTAATCACAACCTTGAACAATGAGCCCATTTTTGGGATATTTTGTCAAAGAAAATTCATCTTTTCTTGTTTCATTTGCCTCATCCTTTAAAATGACACAGCTTATGACAGCTGAGGAAATACAGGAAAAAGTACCTTTATCTGAATACAGAAAGACATGGTTTATTAAAAAGAAAGAGAACAGGTTCATCTTGAAGTAATTCTTGGTCTAGAAACAGCTCAAAAGGGAAGACTGTAATTCTGATGTGCATTTACAATCTTTCAGTTTATATTATATTTTAAAGAATGAAAATTAGAGGTTAGCCTTAAATGTTTTATATTTCTTATCAGTGTATTTTTATGTAAGTTTTTAAAAGAACTTCTATTTCCTAAGTAGAAATGAAGAAGCTTTTGTAGTCAGAGACAGATAAAATATCCAAATACATGGAAATATTTATATCTATTCAACACTTCATGGGCAACTTCAGGCAGAACAAACTTTGATAAAATGACATAAAGTTAAATTGTAAAAAAAAGTTGACTTGCATCAAATATGACTTCTATTATTTCTCAAAAAATTTATGAAACTTTTCCTGCATTGTTATCAGAAAAAGCCTACCTCAGAAAATTAAATGCTTTATTTTCACTACCGACTGGTGCTTATTCCAAAAAAAGAACAATGTGCTGGTAAAATGAAACTCATCTGTGTTCTTTAGAGTATCTTC
This sequence comes from Vireo altiloquus, assembly GCA_013396875.1. Taxonomy (NCBI): domain Eukaryota; kingdom Metazoa; phylum Chordata; class Aves; order Passeriformes; family Vireonidae; genus Vireo; species Vireo altiloquus. Next base: position 79,562 of record VZRF01004338.1, read on the forward strand.
TCAAAGTATTGCTATAATAATAACAATAGTGGAACAATAATGTTTGTAGGCAAGATCTATGCTCTTGGCAAATTATTCCACATATTTATCCCCAGTTTGAGAACCTGAGATTTCAATAAGGAAATGGCTGAGTCGAAATACCAAAGTTCAGGCTGAACTTTTCACAGTTGTCTTCCCTACATGAAATGTGGCATTTAAACAAACACATATATGTGTTTAAACATAAAACTCTTTTAAGCAAGATCCCCTTCATCCTTGCAGTTCCATTAGTGTCCCCTTTATCACAGTATTGTAGATCCTCTGAAATCTGACATAAATGGTAAAGGAACCATGGATGTAGACTTTTTTTTGCCCCCAACTCCCTATTAAAATCATCAAACTTATATTAAGAAATCAAGTGAAACAAAGTAATGACAGAAATGAAGAAAGACGGAAACACAATCAAAGGTTTTGCTTTAAAATTTCTTTGCAACTCAGATTTGATGATATGGCACTTTGCTGTGCAAAGTAGCATTTCGCAGTCAATTTATTTCTAATTACATCACTACCTCAGAGCAGTTTTAGATGACACTGAGGATGATGTATTCCAGCTGAAAATGAACAGACCTAACACTTCAGGAAAGACTGACTATCACGTCACTACAAAAGAAAAATATGTTTTTAGTTTTACGCAAAAGAAGTTTTCTTCTTTCCTTCAAAGTCCTTTGCCTTTCCCCCTGCTGAGCATTGCATGTACTGGGCACAAGTACCCTTACACTTGCACACGAAAGCAGATGCAGGCGATGCACTTTGATGCCAACCTACCATTCTGATGCCGTTCTCAAAGGCCTGACGTGCTAGAGAAGCAGGTCCATCCACAGTCTTACCGTCATCATCAGGCCCCCAGCTGGCACTGTAGATGTGGATGTGCTGGGGATTAAGGCTTAGAGACTTTGCTTCTACCATATCTGTCACATCTCCATCCAGCATCCGTACGCCTTCAGAATGAAAAATACAATTAACAGTACAGACAAAATCAAAATGTTTATTTTTTCTTCCCCCCAGAGAAAATTACGGTGTATGACATTGAATTCAATGATTATAAGAATTTCTACTGCTGTTAAAGAAAAAAAAAACCAACCAACAAAAAATCTGTTTGGGTATCTGTTTTCCCAATGGAAAGAAGTTTCTGAAGTCTCTAAAGACTGAAAAGAAATCTCTCTTCTTTCCCAAGGGAAAGAAGTTTCTCTTTGGAAAAAATACAAAAAGATAGGACTATTTTCATCCCTCTTCAGGTTTTAAAAATTATATAAAAGTAATTTATCCACTATACCATCTTCAAACAACAAAGTTTTAAGCTAAAGAAATTTTAAAGAATACCTGAACCTTGAAGTGTTTTTATGCATCACTTAAAGATAACAATTGATTTTCTTTCTCCTTTTATACTGCAGTGAAACCGCAGCACCTTCCTTGAGTCATTCACAGTTTTAATCATGTTAACATATGTAATAAAAGGATCCCTACTGACAAATAACCTTGGTATTATTCCTTCATTGTATGAGGCTGTAAGGAAGAAACTGGGGAGAACTCTGTTGTGTACAGAACAATTACCACACACTGTAGCAAGGCAATTACAAGAGGTTATGAACAAATATGTAACCTTGTTCAACCTGAAATTACAATATGAACATCCTTCTCCGGCAGAAGAAGCTTTTGTGCGGCATAATCTGAAATTTTTATGTTTAAAGAATCCATTCATGTGGGTGTGGACAAGTCAATGTGCCAGCACTTCTAAAGTGAAAGACTTTACGATGTTTTAAGATTACTAGACTGAATATAGTAGGCTGAAATCTGAAAACTGAGAAAATGTGGAACTTTTTTTTTTAACTGTAAGACTATATGGTTAAACCTGAGTGAGAAAACCACCGATGCCAGTTTTAACCTAAACAAGAAAAAATATCTACATACAGCTAGTATGATCAAAGGGAGGCTAAATGTTAAATAAAAATTTAATAAAACTGGATGATAGTGTAATGATCACTTCTACAATTTACAAGTTAGACACCTGTTTCCCTTGAAAAGGCCACTCCCATTTATAAGCCAAATCTACATATTTTTAGCTACAGACACATTTCATTTTGCTTATGAGCTCAGATTAAAGAAACTTGTGTGTTTACCAAGACTTTAACTTCCAATTAACAAGCAGCATAGGGAAATCTTTGTTGAAAGAGGACTTTTTTTCCTTATTCTATTTGACTCAAAAATGAAAATGATTTTATTTCTAAAATCACACAAAAGTTGCCTGTGTTTTATGAGATAATAAACTTCTACTGTGATCTCACTATGAAATGTACCTTTTATAAAAAAGAGTCATTAAACCAACTCCAAAATTCCAGGAATTTATTTTCTTCTGCATAATCACAGAAAATTAATGATGGGTGAAAGTTGTGTGCACAGTTCCTTTAAAGCATATTAAAGTATCTCTCTAGTTCTAAATAAAGACAATAAAGGTACACTGGTTTTGAAAGAAGGAAAATAAAGCTTTCCTTTACAACGTTGTCAGCAAGTCTAAATACTGTATTCAACCAGCGAACACTAACTCCAAATGATGCCACCTCAAGTAATTCATACCATTATTTTTGGTAATGGTGAAGTGGTCTACTCTAAAATAACACAGACAAGGCTGTGACGTAGGTGTTGTTGTCTCTGGACAACTATGGACAGACATGCTTCCAAGCTGTCGGCCAAGGCCAACTGTGTGAAATTCAACCAGGCCAAGTGCTGGGTTCTGCACTTTGGTCAAAACAACCCCGTGCAGTGCTACAGGCTGGGGACAGAGTGACTGGAAAGTGGCCCAGGGAAAAAGACCTGGAGGTGCTGATTAACAGCTGCTGAACATGAGCCAGAGTGTGGCCAGGTGGCCAAGAAGGCCAATGGCATCCTGTCTTGTGTCAAGAATAGTGGCCAGCAGGACTAGGGAAGCGATTGTCCCCCTGTACTTGGCCCTGGTGAGGCTGCACCTGGAGTTCTGTTTCCAGTTCTGGGCCCCTCACTTCCTGAAAGACATCGAGGTGCTGGAACATGTCCAGAAAAGGGCAACGGAGCTGATGAAGGGTCTAGAGGGTAAGTCCTCTGAGGAGCTGCTGAGGGTGGGGGTATTTGGCCTGGAGAAAAGGAGGCTCAGGGGAGACCTTATTGTTCTCTACTAGTGTATGAAAGGAGGTTGTAGTAAGGTGGGGGTTGGCTTCTTCTCCAAGGCAGCCAGCAACAGGATGAAAGTACATAGACTCAAACTGCACCAGGGGAGGTTCGGGCTGGACATCAGAAAGAATTTCTTCATGGAAGGGGTTATTAAACATTGGAATGGACTGCCCAGGGAGCTGGTGGAGTCACTTCCCCAAAGGTGTTCAAGAAACAACTGGACGTAATGGCACGAAACAAATGGTGTTCAAGAAACAAATGGCATGTAATGCTGTGGTCTAGTTTACAAGATGGTGGTAATTAGTCAAAGGTTGGACTTGATGCCTTGGTCTTATTCAACCTAAATGATAATTCAACTGCCTGATACTGTGCAGCATGACTTTGAACAACAGACATTTCACTGAATATCTGCAATGAAAATAATGCTCCTTTCCTTTCCTTTCCTTTCCTTTCCTTTCCTTTCCTTTCCTTTCCTTTCCTTTCCTTTCCTTTCCTTTCCTTTCCTTTCCTTTCCTTTCCTTTCC
>VZRF01004338.1:83605-94952 GCA_013396875.1 Vireo altiloquus
CCTTTCCTTTCCCCTTTCCTTTCCCCTTTCCTTTCCCCTTTCCTTTCCCCTTTCCTTTCCTTTCCTTTCCTTTCCTTTTGGCATGTGGTGATAGGACAACAAAAGCTGTCCAGAAGGCAATTAGCAGACTGTTCCTTCTAAGACTTTACAGCCCTATAAACTTTTTCTAACATTTGCAGTAATTGCAAAATGTAAGTAGCTTTTTGCTCAGAACAAATTTTCAGTGAATCACAGGAAACATGCAAAACTAAGGTGAAAAGAAGTTTTCTTTCAAAATGCTTGTTTTTAATCAACATCTGACTTAAAGAAACAGCTGAACTAATCCTCATCAGCTGAAGACAATACACATCTGTTGCACTATAATTCAGTGTAACTGTTTCCCCATCAGGACTTGAGCCCAGCCAAGTAACTAAGCACCCGAATCCCCACAGATGTTTTACAACTTCCACAATCAGTTTGCAACAATAACAGCAATCTAACCAACCCTTCCTATAAAAAGCCCCACAAGCTCTGTATGTGGGAATTTGTTTTGTGTGATTATTGCAGAGTGTACATCTAAAGAAAAAAAACCCATCTATCCCTTTGGTGCACTGGTTTGTCTTTCAGTGGAAGGGACTGTAGCTTAGCTAAGCAGGAACTTGCATGATTTTTTTAAAGGAAACTGGTCACAACCTGTAAAAAACTGAAGAGATTTCAATTTTACTAAAATTTTCTTTTCTACAAATTACATCTCCACTTACACCATTTTAAGAGAAGGCGCAGACTTTCTAAGAAACTTGGTCATCAGAGGTTCTTAAATGTTTGGAAATGAGATAAGGAGTACAAACATATTTAGAAGTAAATTAGCATTTTTAATGGATATCTTGTTAACAACTTCCCATCAGAAAGATCATGGATTTGTTCAGTTGTCAGTATTTGATGGTATATTGATGGGACAGATTTTTTTTTCCTTTATCTTTAGTATACAAAAAGTATTTAGATCCTTTATCTTAGTATCCCTTACGTGTCCAGAAATGACTTTTGATTTGATATTTAGGACACTTATCTTGGTGGAGCAAATTCAACATCACTGTCAGCAGGTGCTCCTTCATGTAAAGAAAATGTAATTGCTTTACCTCAACTCTAGTTCCTTCTCCAAGAATACCCCAGGAGGGCCTTTAAATCCCTGGGAAACAAGTGAGCTGAATCCTAGTTCAGCACGAGAGGATTCAAAAGTTTTACACTCTATCTGGCCTGTAGAGAGGGAACACAACCACTGTATATTCACATGTGTAGCTTATGGCTGTTCTGAGGGAAAGGAGCGAGGCATGCCAAGTATAGGTCAGCAGCAGCAAAGCTCTTAAACATATTTACCTAGTGGAAGAGGGAGCTTGACCTACCTTCCCTGGAACTTCCTCTTGACTGATTTTCTGCAGATTATTTGTTGAGCTTCCTGAAGTCTTATTTCCACATGCTGATCCTTTTAAAAGGTGGCACCTCAAGTGAGGTTTGCACACTGTTATTAATTTCCAGCTTTCTTTTAAGAATAAATAACAAAAAGGCACACATATCTAGTCTCTACTGTTTCTATTACCTGCATACTGTGTTCATCTGAATCACTTTTTACACTATATTTAGAAAAGACTGTGAGTCAGATAATATGCCTGGAGAGTATTTATTACTATTGCACATTCCTAATGCTTAATAATTAATAAACTATTCCAAAGCCACTGTTACTTCTGGAGAACTTTTCTAAGCCATGTCAAAGCTGTTGCAGCCTGTGTGACTATTTCACCCAAAAATGAAGCTTCTCCAGAAGCCATCTCTTATCTCCATCAGTGCACTAACTCTCTTCTGACTCTGGTTTGACAATTCAACAGATCTGTTATCACAGCTGTTGGTACAGAGCTATATGCCATGTTCACATGAGACAACCTGTTCATCTGTCGCAAACTCCCTCACTTCACCAGTTCTGATTTTCTAAACCACTCTGATAGCTTGCTGCAGGAAGGCTCTTCACCTGAGGGGAAATTTTTTTTCTGCATCACTGTAACCTTAGCCTGGACCTGGGATTGTCTACCCTAATTTTGTTTACCCAGCAGGAAAACAGAAAGATGACATGAAGATGAAGTTGTGTGCTTTGGCTAATTTGAAATGCATCTGTGCTCACATTTGATTTGGATCAAACTTGTACTGACCCAGCAGAGAACAGATGCAGTATTTTTAATACTGGAAACATGGTCTCAACTCTGCCTGCTCATATTTTTGAACTGTCCTCTGGGGTACAAATAGGTAAACATACTTCTGTTTTCACAGATGGGGTCTATTTTAGGCTCTATTTCGAAAGGCAACAATTAATGAATTTGAACTACAAGTCTCAACTGAAAGCCAATACACCAATCTCATGACTTCCTCAAAAGTTCAGAATAAAACTTCACTAGAAGTATTACGATCTGTCACAGGCAGGCTACATCCCAGGAGACATGCAGAAGACATCTTGATAATCATTGTCACAAACTGAGCTAAAGACATTAATTGAACAGCCAATGACTAAGAATTCACAGAAACCACTTGAAACCTTTTGGGTGAATGAACAAAAATATGTGATCAAATATGATTTTCAGGAAATGATCTTATCACCCACAGGGATCAAAACAAGATTATCACCAACCACAGACAAACAACAAAAAATGCTTTATGTTTTAAGAGCGTTTAGTTTGGGATCAATATGCAAGGCAATATTATTGATGTGTACTTTTTCTTATGGTTTGTCAAAGCTCATCCCTTAAGAGCTCTGAATCTGTGAGAAAACCTCAGTGTCCTAATTCCAGGGTCATGTTTTCATCAAAAGTTCCACTTTCTCTTTTTTGATGTGTACTGAGAGGCAGTGTTCCAGAGAGCACTGCAGAAGGGCCACCACAGACAAACTCCTTCAGTACTGATATTGAACGACAACTCTACAACGGAGCTTTACTTGCTAACACAGTGAGGCTTGTTTATACAAATTCTCCTCTTGTTGAGAAAGGTCTGAATGCACCATTTAGCACAAATGGCTCTTTGGTTACATTTTTTTTTTTGTGGGAGATTGTTTCACATACCTCCAATCTTGGCATTAAAGGCGATTCCTACTGTGCAGTGTGAGTTGTTTGCCGTGGCTGCCACTTCTCCAGCACAACGGGTTCCATGCCTGCAGTCAGACAAACATTTTTCCAAGTAAGCACAAACTATTGGGATTAAAAGCTTCGACTTTGCTTATCCTCAGGTGCTAAATGAACAACTGTCCACAATGTCTTGCACTACTTAACCCCTCACAGTAATTTATACTCAGGTTACAACATTCCTTTGAACATGTTTTAACATTATCACAATCAATTTAAACTCCTCATGCCTATTGGAAACACAGTTTTGAAATAAAGACATAGAGCAATGATACATAATTCACAGCAACAGAAGGGAGTCTTAGATATTGGTTCTCAATTTTGAACAAAATCCTACATTTAACAAAATGTTGTCCAGAATTCTCTCACAACTGCTCCTATTGCTAGAATGTGTATCTCCACCCAACCTCCAGCACACAAAATATGCCATGAGGAAGATTGCACCAATGCCCACACTGCTGTTTAGACGTGAGGCTAAGGCTAGCTGTATGCCAGGTGTGCTCAAAGCTAAGGCATGTCTTGGTCCTGCCTTGGGCCAACCCTGCAAGCCTGCTGTCTTTTTGGGAGGAGTAAAAATGTCAGAAGCATCCTTCACATCAGAGATATCCTCTGTGCCTGGAAGCAGAGCTGAGCTGCAAGTGTTCAATTTCAAGAAGCTGCTGAAAGAAAACACAAAATGTCCAGTGGTTGCTCACCCCCTTCTCCACTGTGCAAAGCCACAGAGGGATGCTTTGCCTAGCCCTGATCCGTGCTCTGTACAAGGTGATGATGACCATCCATATTGTCCCCATGGTAGGAAAGCTGCCTGTGTATTTTGTGATTTTTGCCTTTAACATGGGTTTCACAGCTAGTAAGTCATGCCCTCACCTGTGTGCAGTCAAGCAGCCCCATTGCAGAAACGTGACACAAGCAAGATGGAACAGGCAGGGAATGTTAGCGAGGTGTTATGAAGAGGAGATACCGAACAGCAGAAGAGATGGCCAGTTGATGAGACAAAGATAGAAAGATAATATAAGGCCTGGGTAGTCACAAAGCAAGAAGTTTAAGAAGTCAAAGTGAGAAATAGAAAATTTCATAGCAAGAACTTCAGAGGAGGCTAGGTGAAATCAGTTATGTACATAGGAACTCTTCTCCTGGTGGTTGTTGACAGGCTTGCATACACATCTGGCAAATACAGGTGCTTTTTAATTAAAGTTGAGGTGCATACTACAGACAAGAATCACTGTTGCTTCCCCTTGGTACAGTTTGTTTTGGGTAGAGTCACTCCTTATTCCATTATTATTAGTGTAAATTTTCTCCCCTACTATTTTAAGACACTTAGACGGGAGACACTAAGATGACTTGTTGGGAATGGATTAATGTAAAACAAGAATAACAAATAGGACTAGGAAAAAAAAAGAAGAAACAAAAAAATAAGCAATACAAATGATCAGTGCTAAACTGCTAAAATGTCAAAGAATATAATTCAGTTTATTTGACGAATAAGATATACATAATCTATGAGAAAAATGTAATCTTTATTCACAAAATCAAAGCGACAAGTTGGAAGCCGATTATTTCTAAAGCTGGAACAAGATTTCACAATTATATTATCTCAACTAATTTCCTATTGAACTGTCACAATTCATTATTTGGTTGCCAAACGTGACCAAATATTTTTTCAGGACTAAATTTGGAGTTTTTTTTTCACATGAAGACTAATTTTAAAGCCTAACTCTTCTTCTTCTGAAAACCAGCCTGTTTGATTTCAATTGGTAAATGAATGTCTTATCCATTTACAGAATTATTTTGAAAAGCTTGAAGTAAATAACTCAGAAATCACAGATGAAAACAAGTTTCGAAAAGATCCTTCTATAATTTCAAGTATTTTCAAATAGTCTTCTAGCTCTGTGTTTCAAGTAACGTCTTCTAAAAATGTCATAGTATTTAAATAAATAAAGACCTGTCTTAAAAATTATTTACAAAACATTCTATCCAAACATCCCTTCTTTTCATTACGATTTTGTTAGGTGCCACATGCAAGTTTTGAGGAGTTATCACGCAAACATCAAAGCACATATGACTAGACTCTAGAAATGTATAAATACCCGCACATATCAGCTTAGCGCATGTAATTTATTAATAAATCATTGCCTGCCTGGTGAAAGGCATGTGGCTAAGGTGCAGCTTCCCAGACAGAGACTGCATTGCCAAGAAATCTCTCATGGGTACCAAGGGAAGAAGTAATGGGAAGAAAGTCTTCCAGTAGAAAGATAGAAGCCACACCTGGAGGAGGGAGGCTGCCTGAAGAGGAATGGAACCAACAGCTCAAATTTCTTGTTGGCTCCAAATGGAGTATATAGATACCTGCTACTTTGGTAGCTACCTCCAACGGGACCTGTCAAAAAGATTAGATTTCCACTGTATCATCAAACATGCTGGTTACCCCAGGGCCAAGAAATGTGTGCAACAGCAGGTCTGCTCACACCTCATGGGATGCCCTTTTTCTCAGGAGGGGAAATTTCCTATGCAAAAAGACAATGTATTAGGACTAAGAAATAAAAATATAATTTAGTCACTGTAGTAAATTAGAGTAGAATCTCAGGAATGGAACCTGTAACATGAACTAAACTATGTGGTTGGTGGAGACTGAAAACTACAGGAAAAAAGGAACTTTCAGTGTTACAACAATTTTCAATCCTATGGGGAGAGAAAGAATGGAAATTCGGGCAGCTATTGCTACCTGTAGGAAAATAACTGAGCTGGCATTTATTTTTTGTAAAACTCTTTTTTAGTTAAACTTTCAAATATTTTAAAAGTTGTCTCTGAAACTGGAATATAATCCTCAACAGGAAATGTGGTATCTGAAGGGCTACAATGCAATAACAGCTGGAGAAAAAACATATTTTAACAGGAATCAGAAATGCACTTTATTGCATCCCAGAGTAATGTCTTATATAGTGCTGAAGAAATACTATTTTAGAGCTGTTCATATACAAATGTTCTCTAATAATCTGGAGGGTGGGAAGCACTTTCCAAATAGACACTAGGTTGGGATGCTGTTCTACAAACATCTGAATAAGGACATTAAAAGGAACTGTCAGAAGTTAAAAGCATAGACAAGCAAAGTATCAATCTTTTGCCTTTAAAACATAATCTGCTACAACTGAAAAATGGCAATAATAAAGCTACTTCCCAAAGGAGAAATACTTGGATATCAACAGTGGAGAGAGATGACAGAGTAAATATGAAAAACAAGTTACGCAAATCTTCAATGTGAGATATCAAGAAAAATGCCAAAGACCTGAGTGTCACCACAGGCAGGATTCTGTTTCTCAGCATCACAGTGTTGTAATGTGGTTACAGCACAGGACTGGAAGGTCTCCAGTCAACGTCCCCAAGGCTAATGACTTTTTGCATGATTATGGGCAGTTGCTTCTAGAATAACTTGCAAATATCTCAACTATTTCTCATAAAATCAAAGATGACAGCATTAAAACAAACACATGGAACACTTCACACATCAGACACGCAAATTTTAAACTTAACAGCATGGGTAACAGAAACGCTGCTTAGCCACTCTCTCAGCATTTGTTAGCTATTAGCAGTTTGTCACAAGTGTGAAGTTCTGATATAACCCTAGGAAAGGAATATGGCTCTATAATATAATTATCATTTTACAGTTTTGTTTCTGTGAGTGGGCATATTAACTGAACATATAAAACAAATATGCCTTTTTTCTTTATTTTCAAAACAAACAATGAAGAGATGGTCTGATGGAGACAATTAAATATGACATAGAATAAAAATATCAAACAAAATCAGCAAATAATGTATTTAGCTAAGAATATAGTTTTACGTATTAAAAATAAAAATAACTCTTTACTGAAGTCTTAATATTTTTTAATCCAAGGGAAAATTTTTATTCAGCTTCTTCTCTGTAGGTAAAAAAAAACATCAGTGAGAAGAAATAAAATAGCTCAATCACCAGGAAACAGCAAAACTCTCAGCTATTTTCTCATACTGCCTTTCATACAATAACCTTTTTAAGGTGGACAATCCAGTTCTTGCTCTTAGCCATTAAAGCAAATTGCAAGTAAATCTGTACAGATTAGTTCTTGTGCTCTGGAATTAAATCTGTTCAACAGCAACATCAAGGCCAGTATTACCTTGGAAGAGTATATGGCTACTTCAACATATCTAATGAAAAGGACTACTTTGTCTACTTTTGAAACTGAAGCATGTGAGGCTGCTTAGACTTCAAGACTCCCCTGCCACATAAGCAAAAAAGTTCTTTTTATAACCAAATGCGGGTTGGTTGAGAGGTTGTAGAAAGGATGAAAAATCCTAGAACAAGGAGGTTACAAGCAATTCTGGCATTATCTTTTTGTACAGCCTAAAAGAAGAGAGGAGAAAAGGAAGCTCAGGAGAGACCTTATCACTCTCCACAAATGCCTCAAAGGAGGGTATGGTCAGGTGGGGGTCTGTCTCTCACCAGGGAGGTGGTGGAGTCACTGTCCCTGGAGGTGTTTAAGAAAAAACTGGATGTGGCACTCAGTGCCATGGACAAATTGACAAGGTGATGATGGATTATAGATTGTACTCGATGTTCTCAAGTCTTTTCCAACCTAGTTAATTTGGTGATTCTGTAGCATAAACACTTGGGAAGAACCAAATACCTGTCTACACTTTTCTCATTCCTAAACTCTGAGATTAGATAGCTTTATCACTTTGCTCATCACATACAGAAAGAAGGGATAACAAAAGCCCAAGTTCAAGCCTTGGCTAGAAAAAAGGTAACGGAAACAACTACATTTTGCAGCTTAATGAGGGAAAAAGGACAAAATCAGGGATGTGTTTTTATATAAGAAAAAAAGCTTAATTACTTTTTAAAAATACTTATTTTAGCTAATTCTTTACACTTGGGATTACTGGTTCAATACAAAAATTAAATTCTCTGCTCCAGTCTTCAACCGTCTCAGTGACTAGAACACAATCCTAGAACTTAAGATTTTGCCATATCCTAATAACCTTACTTGCTTAACTTTGAATAACAGCAGAGTAACACTGTACTCTTGCCCAAAAAAGGTATCCTTGAAACTTCCCAAGGCACTTGCTAAAAATAACAAACAGAATAAACCACTTTCCCAGTATATTTCCTGCTTGTTTCTTTGGGGAGAAGAAGGAATAAAGGTGGGTATACGGCTGCCCCTCTGGTTTTCTTGTAAGGCTGGACACAAACTCTCACTTAAATGGAAATATATAAAAGTAAGTGTATTTAAATGGCCAAAATCTTTGCAGACAGTTTCTTATACTGTTTTAACAATATTTTACTTCACTTTAATTTACTCTTGATCATCTCAAAAATAAAATATTTCTACCCGACATAAGTATATTCAGGATGAGATTTGGAAAATGATTCCTTACACCAATTCTTCGCATAAAAATATGGATAATGAGCATAGTTTAAGGTTTTGTTAATGTTATTTTAGTCTAAAATTAATTGTAATTTGGAACAAGGCCTCAGATTGCAAACCAAATTAGTGTCACTTACTTTATACAGATCAGAAACTCTGGGTATGCTTTATGAATGCTTCCTATTACTTTAATCTTCTGGTTTATTTATTGTTTCCCTAATGAACTGTTATCAGTGTTTCTGAAATTATGGCTATCCAAAGTTGATGATCTATTACAATTTTCAATATTCTTTGAAACCTTTAGATTAAGAACTGGAATACGACACAATTATTATTTTGGCTATGCCATGTATTTGCTATTCCCAGGAAAGCCCACCCATATTTACCCAAGATACTACTGTCCTTGAAAAACACATGGACGCTGGACACAAAGATTGTTTAAAAAGTTGCTGCTGAAAATTCCAAATGTACCACCTACTGTGAACACTCCTGCACTTCAGAAGGGTTATTATATACTGGCTGCACTATGTTATCTACACAGTAAGAAGAGCTTTGGTTGAGATGCATACAGGTGAAGCAGAATCTCTCTTTTGAAAAAAGTGATTAACTAAACTGGGCAAATTTGCCTTTGCACCTGCATGCATTTCATCACCTTCTACTATAACATCTAAAGTCTTAAAAAAGTAATACTTTATGTATGTAAGAAGTCACAAGGCACTTCTATTCTCATTCTACTGAAGAGGTACCAACAACTTGAACTGCAAATCTGAGAATAAAAAAAAACCACCTCTACTAGAATAGTTACAGCTTAATAATAACTTTCAGAACAAATATTTAAGTTCTACACACTTTTCTTTGTTCTGTAAGCAAATAATCATATAATATCTGTAAACAAAGCCAGGAGTAAAACTTCAGACTGCAGTTTCTCAGCAACCCTGTACAAGCTAGCTAACTACATTTAAGCCAGTGAGAGGCAGGAATATTTTGATGAGAAGCAAGAATGTTTTGTTCCACGTTACTGCTTGCCCATGGTAGAGGCCTGCCTTGTGAATTAAAACACTTGACACCACAACCTAACTGAGCATGAAGAAACCAAACAATGTAGTTTATTTGGTTTAAGATTTCATCTATTTTGTCTTATAACTGGCCAGTTGATTTCTAAGGTTTTCAGGGGTGCTTGATGAGCTTTGGAGATAGTTTCCAATGTATTTGATGTGTCCTATATATCTGACATCAGTAGATACAACAAATTCCTCTGAAAAATTCATCTGCTGCTGCTACACATAATACCTGAAATTATATGATTTAAAGGACCTGAAGGAGTTAAGCTGACTTTCTACTTTTCTTCTTTTTTTTCCCCACCTCCATTGCCCTGTCAGTTATGTGATGCTTTTCAAATGGACCAGTACAGCAAGTGTGGGATCAGCAGCTCTGCAACAGCTCCATGTTTGGATACTTCCTGGGACTGTAAGACCTTTATACAGAATGTGTCTACTACATATGTAAAACCAGCTTATACCACAAGAGATCCCGTGGTCAACTTCATAGTGAAACTGAGCTTGCAGAATAATGCTTCAGATATCTGTTCCCATAGAGAAGCCTTCCAAAGCTATTAGTTACTACATACCTGAGAACTAGTACATTTTTCAAAGGCTGAGATATTGACTCTGGCAGGCAGCTAACTCCCACCTAGTCACTTGCTCCCTCCTTCCCACTGGGATTAGTGGGAGAATTGAAAGAGCAAATGTCAGAAAAACGTGTCATTTGACATAAAACCAGTTCAATAAATAAAGGGGAAAAGAAAGAAATAAAACAAAATCAAGTGAGCCATAGGCAATTACTCAGCATGTCCCGCACAGAGACTTAATGCCCAGCTACTCTCCAAACAACAATTACTTCAGCAATAACCCCCCCAGCTCTAGTACGGAGCAAACATGTCATGGGTTATCTCTGATCAGTTGGAATCTGTTGTTCCAGCTGTGTCACTTTTGAGCCTCTTGTCCCCCACTAGCCTCCTTCAATGAGGGGGCAGCGCGAGAAACTGAGAAGGCCTTGGTGCTGGGCAAGCACAGTTCAGCAGTAGCTAATACATGCATTATTGACACTGTTTTCGTCACAAATATAAAACATAGAACCATGACTAAAACTAATGTTTATGTTCTTTCACAGAATCATTTAAGCTGGAAAATACTTTCAAGACCAGTGAGTTCAACCTTTGACTGATCACCACCATGTCAACTAGATCATGGCATCAAGTGCCATGTCCAGTTGTTTCTTGAACACCTTTGGGGAAGTGACATGTTTAACAACCCCTTCCATGAAGAAATTCTTTCTGATGTCCAACCCGAACCTCCCCTGGTGCAGTTTGAGTCTATGTGCTTTCATCCTGTTGCTGGCTGCCTTGGAGAAGAAGTCAACCCCCACCTTACTACAACCTCCTTTCATACACTAGTAGAGAACAATAAGGTCTCCCCTGAGCCTCCTTTTCTCCAGGCCAAATACCCCCACCCTCAGCAGCTCCTCAGAGGACTTACCCTCTAGACCCTTCATCAGCTCCGTTGCCCTTTTCTGGACATGTTCCAGCACCTCGATGTCTTTCAGGAAGTGAGGGGCCCAGAACTGGAAACAGAACTCCAGGTGCAGCCTCACCAGGGCCAAGTACAGGGGGACAATCGCTTCCCTAGTCCTGCTGGCCACTATTCTTGACACAAGACAGGATGCCATTGGCCTTCTTGGCCACCTGGCCACACTCTGGCTCATGTTCAGCAGCTGTTAATCAGCACCTCCAGGTCTTTTTCCCTGGGCCACTTTCCA
>VZRF01004348.1:10316-42900 GCA_013396875.1 Vireo altiloquus
GAGAAGAGAAGAGAAGAGAAGAGAAGAGAAGAGAAGAGAAGAGAAGAGAAGAGAAGAGAAGAGAAGAGAAGAGAAGAGAAGAAGAGGAATTCCAGTTGGAAGGGGCTGCAATGATCCTTGTCCAAGTGCCTGCCCAGCTGGGGATCAATCCAAACTTAAACCACATCCTGTCCTTAGACCAGCTCAGCAAAGCGTGGCTTAGCCAAGCAGCTCAGATCAGCAGCTGTCAGAGGGTCTGTGCTGGGTGAGACAAGCCCTGCTCAGGGCTGTGCAGAGGAACAGAGCAGCTCCAGCAGCCCCAAGGCTCCACGTGGGGCACCTCGGCTCTCCAGGACCTTGAAATCCAGGCAAAAGTCCCTGTGGAATTCCGGGTGGTGGGATGTGGGGACAGTCAGTCTCGCAGCAAAGGGCAGGATGCCACCTTTGGAGGAGGAGGAGGGATGGATGGATGGATGGATGGATGGATGGATGGATGGATGGAGCGGGCACAGCTGGACCCTTCGCTGGGCACACGGATGCAGGAATTCCTCTTCAGCACTCAGCTGCTGGGGTGGGATCGGCGTGAGATCAATACCAGGCACTTCCCAATCACCTGATCCATCCATCCACGCACCCCTCGGCCTCTGCAGAGCTGTGCAGTGTCAGCGTGGAGAGAGGATTCCCGAGGAACACAAGGTGTGCTGGGTGACGCCTGCGCTGCGCAGCCAGCTCCGAGCACGTGAGCTCGCCCCGAACGCCCTCCATGCAGTGCCAGCAGTTCTGAGTTTTGTCAGCTAGTCCTAAAGTGTCTCGATGTGGTTTTATTTGTCGTACTTGCTGCTCCTGTTGCTAAGTTAAAAGTTTTAGTATTAATCTTTGCGAGTGGTGTGAGGTGTCAGTTCTCTGCAGGTGTTAATTCGCTCCCGGGCTGCCGGGAGCACTTCCTATCACTGAGCTCTATTATTTCATCTTCTTAGTGTTGTTGTTTGCTTTCTCCCAGTCGGGCTCTGGAGTTTTCCCCTCTTCCCTCCCCAGATCTTCTGGGCTGGGCTGATCCTCTTCCACTTACAAGCCTTTATTGTAGACCACAGTCTTACTGGTGGTGGCCATGGCGATCTCCGGCTCCAGCTGGGATGTCTCGATCTGTGGAGGCAAAGAGGAGAGGGATCAGATCGGAGCCACTGCGGCAGGAGCTCCACAGATCCTCCACAGATCGATCGATTAACGAAGGGAAGGAGGAGATGTGGGTTCTGTCCACGTCAATCACGCCTTTTCCTGGTGTTCTACGTGCTTTGCTGTGCTCCAGCCCCCACCGGGGTTTGGATGGGTTTGCGGCACACGAAAACGCTGCACGTTCGCTGCCTGGCAGTGCTCAATGAATTATAGAGTGTCTGAGGCTCCAACGCTTCCCACCCATCCCAGTTTTCCATCCCTTCCTTTCCCTGCAGCTTGCAGGGATCTGCTGCCCAAAGCTGGACCCAACAAAGCTGGACCCAACAAAGCCCAGGGCTGAGTGGTGCCATGAGGGAACAACCTCGTCCTGCTCCATCCTCCCACCCAAACCCTTCCCACCCTTTCTCCACATCCCTTTCCTAATTTTTTCCCTCCACCAGCTCCTCCTGAAGCCTTCCCTTGCTCCGAAATTGAGTGGAATTCCTGCATCCCTGTCCCCAAAGACCTCGCTCCCAGCCGGGACAGAGCACCTCGGGAAGCCTGGAATTTTCCAAATCCCATACATCGAACCCACGCCGGTGCCGACACAATGCGAGGAACCCACGTTAAAAATCGAAATGCTTTTGAAAATGTTTAACCTAGTTAGACAAATTAGCAAAAATTTGTGCAAAACAATTTAGGTATTTAAAATATTCAATGTTTTTAAAAACTGGAAAAACTGTTCTTAGCTTTCAGCTGCAAAAACCCAACAAAATATAACATCAAAGCAATCTTAACATGAGGTGCAACATAACCCTTCAGCAAAGCTGTTAAACAGCTACTGAAGCATCATGGGAAATAGCACTTCATTTATTCAAATGCACATATGTCAGGTTTTTGCACCATATGTCATTCCAAGCTATTTACAGTAATAATTAAATCTTAATCAACGTTTAACCTCTGTAAAATGTTTGAAGGGATCTAATCACCCTTCAGACTGCACTAATGAAGGAGAAATATATAAACATAAAAAGAAAATGATGCATAGATAGCACACCAGAAAGAACAGTAATTGCAAAATTGTATTTCTTTTAAATATAATCAGCAAATTATGTAAAGTAAAGCCAACGAGTATTTTAAGTGAAGACATCTTGGGTGTCAGAGGTGTGATCAGCTAATTTTGTACTGCTATCCATAACAGATGTAGCATATTTTCTTTTAGTGCCATTATTAGCAACTTCACCATTCCTTTCAGTGCTGCTGCACAAAGTGAAGCATTGTGCCGGGAGAGCACCGGGAAAGGTGCAGGAGATCCGGATCCCTTCCCAGGGAGGATTAACTCCGCTCTGCCTGCCTCTGACACAGCTTTTCCTCCCATCCTGGGGGGGTTTTCCTGCCAGGGAGAGACAGGAAAGCTCCGAGGTTTTGGGGCTGGGTGGGTTCAAGCAGAGGTAGGGAAATATCCAAGCGGGAAGCAGAGTGGGAAGGGTTCAAGGAATGGTTGGATGTGGCACCAAGGTGGGGATCAGTCACAGGTTGGGTTCTGTGATCTCAGAGGGTTTTTCCAACCTCAACGATCCTGGGATTCTGTGTTTTGAAATGAATTCCGCCCGGAATCAGGCAGGCAGGGCTTGGGAAACGGAGCAGCCCAAACCCAGCCCGCTCCTGGGAAGTCTCCACAGAAACCCAATTTCTCCAAAATTTGGAGAGGCCTCCCAATCCCACCCTCTCCAACTGGAGAGCTAGGAGCTGCGAGGAAAGCCACGGTGGGGCCCAGATGGGAGCCCCGAGAGCCGTGGGGAGCAGGGAGGATGAGGATGAGCTGAGCTGGGAGCAGGAGGAGCTGAGCAGGGAGATGTGCACACGGCTGGCGAGAGGGAAGGAGCAGTGTTGTGTTCACGCTCTCTTGGGACACAATTCAAGAAGCAGCGAGCACGATCCAAGCTGAACAGCAGGAAGAGTATCCTGGTGGGAAGAGCAAAATATCGCAGCCGACTGCTCGGGGAAGGTGTGGGGCGTCTGTGGTGGGAAGTTTTCAGCACAAATTACAGGGAATCCATCAAGAATGGTTGAGGCAGAGATGAGGTTGTCTTGGTGGAAGGAAGGGATGAGATAATTGTTTGTAGATCCTTCCAGCTTCCATCCTCTGCTCCAGGGGGGAAATGGCTCCTTTCCCTAGGCGGAAGATGAATTCTTCATCCGTGGCAAGGCTGTACAGAAGGGTCTGGGGTGGGTTTGGGAAGGATGGGATAGTCCTGAGACAGATTGTGGTGACCGAGCAGGAAGGCTTGGGAATTCATGCCTGAGGTGGAAGTGTTCAAAACCATGTTTTGGGGACATGGTCAGTGGGAATTCACACCTGAGGTGGAAGTGTTTAAAACCATGTTTTGGGGACATGGTCAGTGGGAATTCACCCGCAAGGTGGAAGTGTTCAAAACCATGTTTTGGGGACATGGTCAGCAGTGGCCTTGGTTGGACTCGATGGACTCCAAGGGCTGTTCCTTCACAATTCCATGACTCTCACACAGGGTGGACACACGGTCAGGGACCCCTGTGACACCACCAGTGACAGGCATGGGTGTGGAGCTGTGTGACACCAAACTCCAGCACCTCCCCAAAGCCTGGGAAGATGTTAGAGAAACTGGAGGCGAGTGGTCCAACTGAGGCCACCTCTGCTGGTCTCCTTCTGGCTGACTTTAACCAAGCAGGGATTAAAACCTGCTCTAGAACCTCAGGGGCTCCAAGGGGTGCATCTGCACCAAGGAGACAGGCACAGGAAACAGGGAAAGCCGCTCAGAAATCCATCAGGAGGAGCCTGCTCCTCCCACTGGGAAATGAGATGGAGAAGAACAGGGAGAAGGCAGTGGGTTACAGGTACCAGGATAACATTAAATCCCAACCTTACTGCGCTCCAGGTCAGGCTTTGACTCCTCTGGTGGTGTTTTTTGTTGGAAAGTGTAATTTCACCCATTTTGGTGTAAATTGCTGTTCCAGCCGTCCATAATCCTGGAGCTGCTCAGCCAACCTTCCCCTGGCCATGGAATTGTGAGACATATGCAGAGACCACTTTTCCTTGACAAGATTTTGGTGTCTCAGCTTCCAAGGTGGTCAGGGCCTCAGAGCATGGTCACAGTCTCAGATCATGGTCACAGCTTCAGATCATGGTCAGGTTCTCAGATCATGATCAGGTTCTCAGATCATGGTCACAGCCTCAGATCATGGTCAGGTTCTCAGATCATGGTCATGGCCTCAGATCATGGTCACAGCCTCAGATCATGGTCAGGTTCTCAGATCATGGTCAGGTTCTCAGATCATGGTCATGGCCTCAGATCATGGTCACAGCCCTAGATCGTGGTCAGGTTCTCAGATCATGGTCAGGTTCTCAGATCATGGTCACAGCCTCAGATCATGGTCAGGTTCTCAGATCATGGTCAGGTTCTCAGATCATGGTCATGGCCTCAGATCATGGTCAGGTTCTCAGATCATGGTCAGGTTCTCAGATCATGGTCACGACCTCAGACCATGGTCACAGTCTCAGATCATGGTCACAGCTTCAGATCATGGTCAGGTTCTCAGACCATGGTCATGGCCATGCTGGGAACCCCCTGTGAAGGAGCACCTGCCCTGGAGGGTGCTCTGAGGAGCAAGTTCCACCCTGGTGGGATTACACTGATGGGATCCATCCCACTTTGTCCCTTCAAGTGCCCAACCTGGGATTGGGCCTGAATCATGTCCATCCTCTTGCCACTTCAGCGTGTGCCAGGACAAAGGAGGGATCCCCTTCCTGGCTTTGGGATGGTGGCACCAGGGTGTCACCGGGAAAAGACCTTCATCGATGAATCCAGGAGAAGTCCAGGAGGGACAGAGCTCCCAGCAGCACTGAGGGCCCCAGGGTGGGAAGCACCATTCCCAGACAGGGCTACAAGATGTTTTTTTGGGGCAAACCACAGGGTTTGGGGCTGATGCCTGCAAGGACAGCTTGGTGTCCAACATGGGAAACGCTCCGATGAGGCTATGGGAGAAGGGGGAACTCCTTCAGCGCCCTGTGAGGCCACTGGAAGCTTTGTCATAGATCCAGGGAGGTCCTCACTGGGGTCACGGACAGGGTGCACCTCCAGCTCACCCAGAAACGTGGCTGGGATGAGCCACAGCCCCTCCCAGCACCTGGGAGCAGGTGAAGCCTGAGGATGCTCCTTTCCCTCCAGCAGACAGCCAAGAGCACGAGGGAAAAACAGGGAAAACCCCAAGAAACTCCATGCCCTGACCTTATTAAGCACCAATTTACGGACCAGCAGCCCTCAGGTAGCTCAGGCAGGACGGCAGCGACGACAGGAGGTGAAATCCATCCCTGCCAAGGAACAAAGCCGGGAATCGCCTCCCCGGATACCCACAGCTCCCCACCTCTCTTTCCCCCCATCCCTGCCTTGCAGTGGAAGCCTCTCTCCTCTCATCAGCTCAGACAAGGCTAATTGGGGTGATAAAGAACTGGCTCCGAGTGCTGGCGTGGGCTGGAGGAACAAATGGTGCGGTGGTCACAGCTGGTGCTGCGGAGCCGGCGCGGGAGCGGGCGCGGGGGAGCTCCCGGGCGCCCCAAATCCCGGCAGCCGCTCCCTGTTGGATGCGAGCTGGGGGGTTGTGTGTGTTTTGCATGGCTGCTGACACGGGTGTAGCGTGCAGGCGCGGCCGGTGAGGCAGCAGCAGGCAGAAAGCAGATGCTTTTTGTTTGGGGTTGATACTCATTTCTATCCCAGCTCGGGAAAAGGTGTAGAAAGGAATGTGCTCCGGAGAGTGCAGGGAGAGAGATAGGTCTAGGCTCGCTGCCAGGGATCCTGGAACGATATGGAAGGCAGCTAGGGGAGACAGGAGCAGATGGATTTGGCATACAGCTCATCACTCAGCCAAAAAAAGAGGAGGGGGGGGGAGAAGAAAGGAGAAAGCAGCCAATTTTGGGAGGGGGAGGGTCATGGGGACTGACGGATGCTGCTCCGGGGTGGGGGAAGGGAGGACCAGGATGGTCACTGAGTCTTCTGCTGCTGCCAGCGGGGAGAGCTGGCAATGGCTCCTTTGGAGCCTGGCAAGGGTCTCCTGGCCCTTCCAGCAGCTCCTGGTCATCTCCTGCTGGGCCTTTGGCCACCAGGGCAAAGCCGAGGGCAGGGCTTGGTTCTCCAGGCCCTCGGGAAGCTCTGAGGTGTAGGAAGAGCTGTGGCACCACGGAACCATGGAACCATGGAATCCTTGAGGCTGGAAAGGAGCTCTGAGGTCACAAAGTCCAACTGTTCTCCCAGCACTGCCAGGGCCAGCCCTGCCCTGTGTCCCCAAGTGCCACATCCACAGGGCTTTAAATCCCCCCAGGGATGGGCACTCCACCCCTGCCCTGGGCACTTCCAACCCTTTCCATGCAGGAATTTCCCCAAATCCACCCTGAGCCTGCCCTGGCCCAGCCTGAGGCTGTTCCCTCTCCTCCTGTCCCTGTTCCCTGCCAGCAGATCCCAGATCCCTCCCAGCTCCAAACTTCCAGGGACTCGTGCAGAGCCACAAGGTCCCCCCGGAGCCTCCTTTGCTCCAGCCTGAGCTCCTTCCCAGCTCCCTCAGGAATTCTCCAGTCCCTTCCCAGCTCCCTCAGGAATTCTCCAGCCCCTTCCCAGCTCCCTCAGGAACTCTCCAGCCCTTTCCCAGCTCCCTCAGGAATTCTCCAGCTCCTTCCCAGCTCCCTCGGGAATTCTCCAGCCCTTTCCCACCTCCCTCAGGAATTCTCCAGCTCCTTCCCAGCTCCCTCAGGAACTCTCCAGCCCTTTCCCAGCTCCCTTCCCTTCCCTGGACTCACTCCAGACCCTTTCTTGTCATGATGGCTCCACCCATTTGCATTCCCAGCCAACTGGGACATTCCCAGTTTTCCAGGAGGGCAGGTGAAGGATGGAAAGGTCTCAGTGAGTCTCCACCAGCTCTCCCAGCCGCTCTGGATGGATCCATCCTTCCCCAGGGATCTGTGTGTGCCTCAGTGGCATTTCAGATCACTGACCAGTTCTCCTTGGATTGTGGGGCTAGGAGCACCTGTCCAAGTGGAAGGTGTCTGTGGAATGTCCCTGACCATGGAAAGTGTCCATGGAAAGTGTCCACGGGAAGTGTCCCCGTCCATGGAAAGTGTCCCTGTCCATGGAAGGTGTCCATGGAAGGTGCCCCTGATCATGGAAGGTGTTCCTGCCCATGGAAGATGTCCATGGAAAGTATCCATGGAAGGTGTCCCTGTCCATGGAAGATGTCCCTGTCCATGGAAGATGTCTATGGAAAGTGTCTATGGAAAGTGTCCATGGAAAGTGTCCATGGAAAATGTCCCTGCCAATGGAAGATGTCCATGGAAAGTATCCATGGAAGGTGTCCCTGTCCATGGAAGATGTCCCTGTCCATGGAAGATGTCTATGGAAAGTGTCCATGGAAAGTGTCCATGGAAAGTGTCCATGGAAAATGTCCCTGCCAATGGAAGATGTCCATGGAAAGGTGCCCATGGAAGGTGTCTCTGGAAGGTGTCCCTGCCCATGGAAGATGTCCATAGAAGATGTCCATGGAAGGTGTCCCTGCCCATGGAAGATGTCCGTGGAAGGTGTCCATGGAAGGTGTCCCTGATCATCGAAGGTGTCCCTGTCCATGGAAAGTGTCCCTGCCCATGGAAAGTGTCCATAGAAGGCGTCCCTGATCATGGAAGATGTCCCTGTCCGTGGAAGATGTCCATAGAAGATGTCCATGGAAAGTGTCCATGGAAGGTGCCCATGGAAGGTGTCCAAGGAAGGTGTCCCTGCCCATGGAAGGTGTCCCTGTCCATGGAAGATGTCCTTGCCCATGGAAGGTGTCCATGGAAGGTGTCCCTGCCCATGGAAGGCGTCCCTATCCATGGAAGATGTCTCTGGAAGGTGTTCCTGCCCATGGAAGGTGTCTCTGGAAGGTGTCCCTGTCCATGGAAAGTGTTCCTGCCCATGGAAGGTGTCTCTGGAAGGTGTCCATGGAAGGTGCCCCTGGAAGGTGTCCCTGTCCATGGAAGGTGCCCCTGGAAGGTGTCCCTGCCCATGGAAGGTGTCTCTGGAAGGTGTCCCTGCCCATGGAAGGTGTCTCTGGAAGGTGTCCCTGCCCATGGAAGGTGTCCATGGAAGGTGTCCCTGTCCATGGAAGGTGTTCCTGCCCACAGCAGGAATTAGATGGGTTGCCCATCCCACCCAAACCATTAAATGCCCCCCGTGGATCGATCCCGAGGACAGCAGTGCTTGCCAAGGAGTTTCTCCTGGAATCATTACAGACCTGCAGCCAACTGAAGGCGACCTGGCAGGTGAGAGAATTCGGGAAATTCCCCAAAAACCTTTTGATTAGATCACAGAAAATATTTTTCAGAGGATCTCCAGCCTCTGGTTGCAGAGCCCAAGCAGCTGTGGAGCTCCAAGACCTCTTGGCATCCTGCTCCGGCCACTTCCACGGCTGGAATTTACCTAAATCCAGAATTCCAGCTCAGATTTATCCCTCTGCTGCCCTAAGGAGCTCTCTCCGGCCAGAAATTTTCTTCCCATTCCCTAATTCTTCCCAAGATTATCAGCTCAGCTTTGTTAAAACCGACAGACAAAACTCACAGTTCTCCTCATCAAGGCATTTCCCTGCTGGTGTTGAAGCTGTTTTTGGACAACTTCCCAATTTTCCCCCAGTTCAAATCCCTCTGTGTCCCAAAATTGGACACATTGTTTGAGAGGTGTCCTCACGACTGAAGTATAAATGAATGATTCACCAATGATTGATTTTCAGCTTGCTGCCCAAATCACAGAGCTGGGGGAAACAGTTTTGAGAAAAACCTGAATTTTGTGGACTTTTCCTTCAAATTAATGATAAAACTCGAATTTAAGAGTTGACCAGTACAGTTTTCTTCATTTTGGGTTTGTCTCAAGTCCTTTTGACCCCTGACTTTGAAAGAAATGTTCAGTTTCCATTACAAAAAATGTTGTGTTTAGTCAAAATGTTTTTCACAAAACCACAGAAAGTCTCCAGACAGCTCAGGATTGGAATCATGGAATGCTCTGGATTGAAAGGGACCTTAAAAATAATTTAATTTCTCTCCTGTCCTACGGCAGCTGGAGGTGGGTGCTGGTGAGCAAAGCATCCACGGCAAAGAAAAAACAGAAAAATCTTCTGAAATGGAAAAATCTCAGGAGCCAGAATAGCCAAATATTCCAGAACAGACAAATATTCCAACTTTTCATTGCTCCAAAGAAGGGAGAAGAGATGGAAATGCTTTGCCCATGACAGGACCTGTGGTCAACACTTTTCCACCAGAGCTGAATCCCAGAGCTGGGCTGGACACAGAGAAGGGAGAATTAAAAATCACCAGAGCCTGAAATTAATGTTATCTCCATTTTCCTTGGACAATAAAAATGGAGGAAAGTCGGAATATTTGGCTGTTCTGGAATATTTGGCTGTTCTGGAATATTTGGCTGTTCTGGCTCCTCAGATTTATTCATTCCAGTAGATTTTTGTGGGGTTTTTTTTGCTGCAGATGCTTTGGCCACCAGCAGCCACCTCCAGCTGCTGTAGGGCAGGAGACAAATGAGAGGATTTTTAGGATGGATGGTTTTTTCCAACCCAAACCATCCCACAATTCCATGATTCTGCTCTTGAGCTGACAGGAGACATTTTTTTACCGTGGATGCTTTGATTCCCAGCATCCACCTCCCTTCTGCCTTCCTGGAATGTCTTCTTCAGGCAATAAAAATGGAGGAAAATTGGAATATTTGGCTGTCCTGGAGTACTTTGTTCCGGAACATTTGGCTGTTGTGACTTTGGAGGGTTTTCCATTTCAGGAGACTTTTGCCAGGGATGTTCCTGCCCTCAGCTTAAACGGGAACTGATGGAGTCAGGAAAAACTTGGGAACTTTTCCTGCTCCTCTGGTTGTTTGTTTTACCCTCAGAGCTCCTCAAAAAAGGCTTGGCCTGCGAACCAAGCTTGTGGGAGCATTTACCCCAAATTCTGGGTGAGCTGAGAGCACCAAAGGAATGAGGAGATGTTGTTTAGTGCAGCACAGAGTGTGGAGTTGGAGTTTTTAGGTTTTGCTATATATATTATATGGGACCAAGATGGAGATTTTAGGGTGTCAGTCCCTTGTCCTTCTCCTTCTTCCCTCTTCTCCTTCTTCTTCCCTTCTCTGTGACCTCAGTTCCTATCATGTAGCAATTGGTAGAGAGAATTTAGTGTAGAGGAGACATGTCAGTGAGGTTGATATTCACTGGTTTTGGGAACAAAATAAGATAGGTAAAGTTTTCTAACTGGTTGATAATAGATATAAAAGCTACCTGCTTTGGGTAGCCATTGCCATTCTGCCCTCGTGTTCCTGGAGGTCACAGCACAGTCTGTGCCTCCCAAACTTTGATAAGAAAAATAAACAAGCTTTGAAACAGCAGAAAGAAGCCTCATTTCATCTTTTTGGGACATGGGACACTGAAATAAGGAACACAGCTGGGCCAGGAGTCAGGGTCCAAAGGAGAACCTCCCCCCTGACAGGAACAACTGATTGCCCCAAAGCAGAGCAGATTTCAGGATTTATGGGGCAGCTGTGGGACTGTTCCTCACTTCACTGCCTGCTCAGTGCTGGGGCTGGACTTGATGACCTTAAAGGTCTTTTCCCTCAATGATCTCATGGTTCTGAGTTCCATGGTGCTGAGTTCATGGCTGGACTCGATGACCTTAAGGGTCTTTTCCAACCTGACTTCATGATTCTACAATCAAGGGCAGGGAGTTTTTCACCTCACTTTTGGGAAACCAGCACAGCACAGCCTCGCCGAGGACAAACATGAAGCAAAGACCTCAACATTTAATCAGGTGGGAAGAGGGGAAATGCAGCATTTGTGGCTGGAGCAGGGAGCTCCCAAGTTCTTCCCACTTTGATATCAGCATCAATTGCCCAAGCAGAAGCCAGGCAAGGATGGAATTTGCCCAAGCTTGCCCCCCTTTCTCTCCCCAAGATGAAGGTTTGCAGTTGTTGGGCCCAGGAGGGTCTGGGTGTCCTTGGAGAGCGAGCTGGAGAGGCTTTGTTATGTCAGTGTGAGCATGAGAGAACAGCACTGAACGAGCTCCAGGGACCTGCAGAGCTACACTGGGCAGGGCAGGGCTGGGAACAGAGAAAAGTTAAACCCTAAGGCATCACCTCCAACTCATTGTGAAGTTGCGAGTTTGAAGTTGTGAGTTTCTGGAAAGCAGAGGGTTGCCCACAGCACCAGAAACCTGAAGTATGATACCAAACCCACCAAAAAAAACCCCAAATAAAATCTTTGAGACCATAAGTTTTCAAACTGCAAGGTCAGAAAAAATCCCTTGTGTTCCAGAGAGAGGAGAGTTCCTGTTCCAGGAACTTTTTCCTGTTCCAAAGGCCTTGGCAGCAGTGAAGCCTTGGCTGCTCTGCGCTGGAGAAGGTTTGCTCGGGGTGGGATGGGGTGGGCTGGGCACCCAGGGGGTCAATCCCAGTTTAACACAACAAATTCAGTTCCACACCAGCTCCAGAAAGGTCTCGGACAGACACAGGGCAGGAGCAGCGGTCCCACGACCTCAGGGCACCCTGGGCCAGGACCTTCCTCGTGTAATATTTATATATATAAGTGATTCATGTCAAATGGAATAAAAGAATAAGGGAAATTGTGTGTTGATTGCAAATATTGCTGTAAAACTTGGTAAAACAGAGAGAAACCAAGGAAAGCATGGAATAAGGGGGCCCAGTTGGAAGTTTAGCTGATGATAGCAGGATGGAGAAACTTTGTGGTTAGAGCTATTGGTGAAAATAGAAGCTTAATATATATTAGGGAACCTGAAACTTAGCCTGAAATAATTTATAACACTCGGGAGAGAGCCAAAGAAACTTCTCCCTGGCTTCCCTGAGCCCTCACATTATGGGATGCAGGCTTTTTTTGGGAACATCCGAGCCAATGGATTGGTGGAAAAGTCATCAGCCCACTTCAGATACAGCCCTGAGAACTCCCAAAATGGCAGAGTTTGGTTACGTTTCCTCATCGTAACCAAAATGAAATGAATGGAATGAAAAGCTGGAATGAAAAGCACCTACAAACACACTCAAGAGTTTCTCCTCTCTTGGGAGGAAAAAAAAATCCCACTTTTGAATGTGGAAGAAGTCATGAAGAAGTTTCCCTTTGGATGAAAATGAGCTCTTTAGGTCCATTCTCACAGGAATTCCTCCAGCAGCTCTGTCAAGGAGGAAACAATTTAAGGATGTGTTGGTATTTGCTGAAGACACCAAGCCCTGAATTCTCCTGGGATTCAGGAGGAGGAGCTCGGTGGCAGAGCAAGATTTGGGGATGCCCTTGGTGCTTTAAGGAAGCTGAGGAGGTTCCTCAAGACCTCAACCTCCAACATTTCCTTCTCTCGCAGACCACCGACCGCACCAGGAACAGGCTGCTGCAGCCAAATGGTTTAAAAAGCAATTACAGATAATTATATCTGTGAGATGTGATTAATAAGGCATTCTCAGCCCTAAGCAGGCAAGTCTGGACAAACTGATTGCCTTCCTTTGTACCCTGCACCTCGTGGAGCAGTCAGAGCTGTTCCAGATGAGCCAAAACAACTCCAAATACACCCCAAAAGGACAAATCCCACCCTGTGTGAGGAGAGAGGGGTAAGGCAGGAAACAGGCAGGGAAGATCTGTGGGTAAAGCAAAATAAAGAGGCCTCTGAGCAGGAATGGTTGGGCTGTATGATACTGAAGGGCTTTTCTGACATTAATGATTCCTGTGCGGGGCCAGGAGCTGCTGATCCTTGTGAATATTAATCATCCCCACCTAGGACATTCCAGGATTCCCAGAAAGCAAACTGAGGGCTCAGGTGGGGAAAGGACTTGGCTTTCAGGGCCAGGATGAAGCAGCAAAGCCAAGGAGGCAGCAGAGGGCTCGGGAATGGCAGGGCAGGGCAGGAATCCCGAGGGAAGCGCTGGGGAGGAGCTCCTCTGTTTGCAGTAGGTGCCGCTGAAAGGTGTCTCGAAGAAAGACAGCAATTAACAGCCCCGCAAAAAAAAAAAACCTCTTTCTTTCCACAAAGAGCCTTTTAAGTCTGTTTTTCCAGCCTGTTTAAGGGTTAATGTTTAGCTGTTTATCCGGACTTGTCGGATGTCAGCTCTTTCTTTTGACTCCTAATGGCTTATAGCCATCAGGAGGTGAAGACTCCTCAAAAGAGTTGGTGTCAGGAATGTTTTCTTATGCCCACCAGCAGCCACACACCTGCAGCAGCCTGCGCTCGCAGGGGGATACTTTACATACTTGAACCTGGCTCCCAGGCCCAGGGAGATAAACATGAAACCAGATCCCGTCTGGGGCCGCTGCCGGAGCCCCTGGGCGCTCCAGAGGGGTCTCTGCTCCCACAGCCACCCCGCTGACCACACCGGAGGGCTTGGGTCAGATCCTGATGACCACACTGAACAGCTCGGGTCAGATCCTGCTGACCACACCGGACGGCTTGGGTCAGATCCTGATGACCACACAGAACAGCTCTGGTCAGGTCCTGCTGACCACATAGAACAGTTTGGGTCAGATCCTGCTGACCACACAGTTTGGGTCAGATCCCACTGACCACACAGAACAGTTTGGGTCAGGTCCTGCTGACCACATAGAACAGTTTGGGTCAGATCCTGCTGACCACACAGTTTGGGTCAGATCCCACTGACCACACAGAACAGTTTGGGTCAGGTCCTGCTGACCACACAGAACAGTTTGGGTCAGGTACTGCTGACCACACAGATTGGGTCAGATCCCACTGACTACACAGAACAATTTGGGTCAGATCCTGCTAACCACATGGAACAGCTCTGGTCAGGTCCCACTGACCACACAGAACAGCTCAGGTCAGGTCCCACTGACCACACAGAACAGCTCAGGTCAGGTCCCACTGACCACACAGAACAGCTCAGGTCAGGTCCCACTGACCACACAGAACAGCTCAGGTCAGGTCCCACTGACCACACAGAACAGCTCAGGTCAGGTCCCACTGACCACACAGAACAGCTCAGGTCAGGTCCCACTGACCACACAGAACAGCTCAGGTCAGGTCCCACTGACCACACAGAACAGCTCAGGTCAGGTCCCACTGACCACACAGAACAGCTCAGGTCAGGTCCCACTGACCACACAGAACAGTTTGGGTCAGGTCCTGCTGACCACATCAAACAGCTCCGGTCAGATCCCACTGACCACATGGAACAGTTTGGGTCAGGCCCCACTGACCACACAGAACAGTTTGGGTCAGGTCCCACTGACCACACAGAACAGTTTGGGTCAGGTCCCACTGACCACACAGAACAGTTTGGGTCAGATCCTGCTGACCACATGGAACAGCTCTGGTCAGGTCCCACTGACCACACCAAACAGCTTGGGTCAGATCCCACTGACCACACAGAACAGTTTGGGTCAGATCCCACTGACCACACCAAACAGTTTGGGTCAGATCCCACTGACCACACAGAACAGCTCCATGATCCCACTGACCACACCAAAGAGTTTGGGTCAGGCACCTCTGACCACATGGAACAGCTCAGGTCAGGTACTGTTAACCACACAGAACAGTTTGGGTCAGGCACAGCTGACCACACCGAACAGTTTGGGTCAGGCCCCACTGACCACACCAAACAGTTTGGGTCAGGCCCCACTGACCACACAGAACAGTTTGGGTCAGATCCTGCTGACCACATGGAACAGCTCTGGTCAGGTCCCACTGACCACACCAAACAGCTTGGGTCAGATCCCACTGACCACACAGAACAGTTTGGGTCAGATCCCACTGACCACACCAAACAGTTTGGGTCAGGCCCTGCTGATCACATCGAACAGTTTGGGTCAGATCCTGCTGACCACATAGAACAGCTCTGGTCAGATCCCACTGACCACACCGAACAGTTTGGGTCAGGCCCTGCTGACCACACAGAACAATTTGGGTCAGGCCCCACTGACCACATCCAATCTCTGCTGCTCCACTGTGGGGTTTTAAAGCCAAAGCCTGGAGAGTGCTCAGAGCTGCTGGTGGGGAAACAAAGGAGCACAGCCAGGAGCTGCCCTGGAACAGCAGCTGGGTCACAAATCAAAGGCTCCAGGACAGGAGAACAAAGGCACAGCCCCAGAGCCACCAGGGCTCTGCTCACTGCTGACCTCTCCCCAGCCCCGAGGTGTCACCGACACCAACAATCACCCAAACAGGAGGAGCAGGTGGGAATTTAACCAGCCTGAGGCGTCCCAGGGGCTCCTAAAAGCAGTGATCGTGGAGTTCCTGAAGGCCAGAGCCTTCCTCTTCCTCTTCCTCTTCCTCTTCCTCTTCCTCTTCCTCTTCCTCTTCCTTTTCCTTTTCCTTTTCCTTTTCCTTTTCCTTTTCCTTTTCCTCTTCCTCTTCCCCCTGGGAACACCCCTGGATTCCTGGCAGTGTCCCAGGACAGGGTTTGGAGCAGCCTGGGACAGTGGAAGGTGTCCCTGCCCATGGCAGGGGTGGGACAAGATGAGTTTTGAGGTCCTTCCAACCTGAACCATTCCACAATTCCATGATTTTATGAAGGAAAGACATTTTCTCCAAGAAGTGACTGAGCTCTCCCAGCCCCAGAGCACTGGGGAGCAAAGTAGGGAAATGCTTTGATTTTTGAGATTTTTCAGAAATAAGTGAGGGGGGAAAAAAAAGAACCACATGGAAATGGGAGATGCCAGGATCCGGAAATGTTCTTTGCCTTGCCAAACCAGCTCCTCCTCCCCTGGGCAAGAGGAGTTTGGATTCAGGACATGAATCCAAAGGGCACCTCAGGGAAGAGCTTCCCAGTGAGTCTGGGAAATGGGAGGTGGCCCTGGGACAAGGCAGGTGCTGCTCCTGTGGGATCACCCCAAGAATCTGCACCTGGTGCTGGAGTCCAAAATATTTGGAAAACCTCTCAAATTGCCCTGGGGGGGTCTGGGACCCTCGCTGGGACCCCAGGAGGACACAGTCTTTGATTTGTGCCTGTGGGAGAAGCTTCCAACATTTATGGATGAATTAAGAACGTTAAAAATATAAGATAGGTTATAGTTGAGTTTATCACAGGGTGAAAATTTTGTAGTTTTGGGTTTTGCAGTATGGAGGTAAAAGGGAAGCAAGATGGAGGTTTTTGGGCAGTGTTCACAGTTCTTATTATTATTTTATTCCATTTTCTGCTGTGACAGTGGCACAGAGACATTGGTAGAACAGATTTGAGGTAGGGGAAATGTGTTAATAATAAGTGATAGCTATTGGTATACAGAATTATAAATATAGTGCATTTTAACAGTTAATTGGGTGAAAAGTTCATAAAAGAGCACTACATTCTCAGTCTCGTAGCTTTTGCAGAAGGAAATTGAAAAAGCTAAGTCCAAGTGTCGGACAGCTCTCTGAATTCGAAATAAAAACTCCAATAAACAACAAGAAAAACTAAAAGTGCAAGTCCAAGTCCTTTTTATCTAGTGTAAAACTTGAATAAAAAAAGGAAAAACCCCAGTGTCACCTGGAATTCCACCAGGTGGAGCAGGCAGGAGGGAATCGCCAGGACACACCACCTGCTGCGTCCCACAAGGAGAACCTGAGAGCATCACACGGTGGCAATGAGGAGCCACAAAAAGGAGAATTTGGGGCTTTTCCTGACTGGGATGTCCCAGCCAGGCAGGGTCTGGGAGGTTTGGGTTGTGTGGTCTCTGCAGAAGCAGCAGAGTCTGACCTGAAGCTCTCCCTGGATGAGCAGCTCTGAACAAAGCCCCACTGGAAGGGGAGGAGAGGACAAAGTGGTCAGCAGGAGCAGGGAGGTGATTCTGCTCCTGTACTCAGCCCTGGTGAGGCCTCACCTGGAGAACTGTGTCCATTTCTGGGCCCTGTAGTTCAGGGAAGATGTTGAGGTGCTGGAGGAGGTCCAGAGAAGAGCAACGAGGCTGGTGAAGGTGAATAAAAGTCCCATGAGGAGAGGCTGAGGGAGCTGAGGTTGTTCAGCCTGGAGAAGAGAAGGCTCAGGGGAGACCTCATGGCTCTCCACAACTCCCTGAGAGGAGGCTGGAGGCAGGTGGGGTTGGTCTCTTCTCCCAGCAGTGAGACAAGAGGGCCTCAAGCTGTGCCAGGGGAGGTTTAGGTTGGATATTAGAAAGAAATTCTTTACAGAGAGGTTAATCCACCACTGGAATGAGCTGCCCAGGGAAGTGGTGAATTCTCTGGAGGTTTTTAAGACAAGGCTGAACGTGGAACTTGGTGCCATGGTCTAGCAACTGTGGTGGGAGTGGATCAAGGGTTGGACTTGATGATCTCAGAGGTCCTTTCCAACCTGTCTGATTCTGTGATTCTATGATTCTGTGATTCTGTGATTCTGTGATTCCATGATTCTATGACTAAGCCTGGCCTGTCCCTCCCCATGTTCTTTGGGAATATCTTCACCCAGGAATGCTCTGAGCTGCCTCAAGGGGATTTGGAGCACATGGACCTGCCTCTGTCCTTGCCTTCAAAGCACCTGGGCTCCCCAAAAAGCTCTGCTGTCACCCTGACCTGGAGTTCATCCCACAGAGGGTGCTCTGACCTCGTCAGCTCTAAAGCAAATCCAGCTCCAGGTCCCTTTCTGTTGGTGGAAGTGATGCCAGAGAGAGAAATTCGAGGTGGGAGCAGGAACTGGGGCAAGAGCTTGTCATGGAATCCTGAAATGGAACCATGAGATGGTTTGGGGTGGAAGGGACCTTGGAGTCCCTCTAGCTCCAATCTCTGCCGTGGGCTGGGACACCTTCCACTGGAGAGATGGCTCCTGACAGAAGAACCTGTGTAGGAGACCTCTGATGGGTTTGGGACCTCTGGGAATGGTCCATGGACATCTACAGAGCACAGGAACAGCACCAACAGCTCCCCTGATAACGAACAAGAGCTCGTTATCATCCCCTGGAGAGACCCTTCCACATCTCCCTCCAAGCCTGAGCACAGTCACCAACCAAACCAGTTCAGGCCACCAAAATCCTCCCAGTAATGCTCCCTCCGTGCTGGCAGACTCCTGGAAGCAGCTTTCCTCCTTTCCTGCTTTCCTGCTCTCCTGCTTTCCTGCTCTCCTGCTCTCCTGCTTTTCTGCTTTGCTTTCCTGCTTTCCTGCTGTTCTGCTGTCCTGCTCTCCTGCTTTTCTGCTTTTCTGCTTTCCTGCTTTGCTTTCCTGCTTTGCTTTCCTGCTTTCCTGCTTTCCTGCACGGTGAAAGTTGAAAGCTAAAAGTTTTTTGAGGGAATTAAGGGTAGGGCCAAGGGGGAAGCAGCATGTGGAGTCTGGATCCTTGGGAAGCACATCCCAGGCTGTGATCCCTGTCCCAACAGCTGGAGAAGGTGAAGGAAAACCTGGGAAGGAGCCAGGAGCTCCTCAGCTTCTGCTTGGAGCTGCCCAGGGGTGGTGAGAGCAGGAGAGGAAGGAGACAGCAAATGGAGCAATAACCCTGTCTCAAACCAAGGGATTTCGGAACCTTCCCAAGGGATTGGCTGTTCAGCCCAGTGTGGGCTGCAGGCTCCCTGCCCATCCCTTGGGAAGCAGCCCCAGGCCAGCAGTCCCTGCTCAGGGATCACCTGGGGTGTGCAGGAGAGGTGAGGCTGTGGCTGAGGAGCCATCGAGCAGAGCCATGGAAAAGTCATTTTCCATGCCTTGGAAAAGTCCTGTGAGATCACAAAGTCCAACCATCACCACTGCCCCTCCAATGCCTTTCTTTCATAAAATCATGGCATGGTTCAGCTTGGAAGGACCTTGAAACTCATCTTGTGCCACCCCTGCCATGGGCAGGGACACCTCCCACGTCCCCAAGGGCCACATCCACAGGGATGGAATTCCCTCCAGGGATGGGGACTCCACCCCTGGGCAGCTGTGCCAGGGCCTGACCATGCTTTTGGGGAAGAATTTTTTCCCCATAGCCAACCTAAACCTCCTCTGGCACAACTGGAGGCTGTTCCTCTGGTCAGGACTCGAGGCAGCAGAACTGAGCACTTGGTCTGGTGAGGATCCACGGCCAAGGCTGGGATTGGATTTGGAGCAGGGAAGGACTTGAAAGAGCTGGAGACAAACTGGTCTGCAGGTCCATGTCCAGGTGGACAGCAAGGGCAGCTTCCATGTGGGGTGACAGATGAGCCCCTCATGTGTGACACCTCATGTGTGACACCTCATGTGTGACAGTGTCAGACTCTGAGGAGAGAGTCTGAGGAGATCTTTGCTCGCTGCTCACCTCAGGCCTGACTCCCTCGAGAGGAGGATTCTGATCCTCTGATGCCAAAACCCAGCTCAGATAAGTCCTATCAACCCAGAGAGATCCTAAAACAAACCATCCCAGCACAGCTTCCCACATGCCTGCGATGGGCCAGCGGGGCTAGAGCTGTGGGAATCCGCAGGGAGCAGCACCTTGGGGGATCCTAAAGGGATCCTAAAGGGATCCCAAACTCCTTGGAACACTCCTCTGATGCACCCAGGAAGCTCGGAATGCCCACAGAGAGGGCTGGGGCTGCAGCTTGGGGCATCCCCAGGGATCCTAAAGGGATCCCAAAGGGATCCCAAACTCCTCGGAACACCCCTCTGACGCACCCAGGAAGTTTGGGATGCCCACAGGGAGTGCCGGGGCTGCAGCTCAGGGCATCCCCAGGGATCCTAAAGGGATCCCAAACTCCTCGGAACACCCCTCTGATGCACCCAGGAAGATCAGGATGCCCACAGGGAGCTCCAGGGCTGTAGCTTGGGGGATCTCCAGGGATCCCAAACTCCTCGGAACATCCCTCTGACATACACAGGAAGTTTGGGATGCCCACAGGGAGGGCTGGGGCTGCAGCTTGGGGCATCCCCAGAGATCCCAAGGGATCCCCAGGGATCCCAAACTCCTCGGAACACCCCTCTGATGCACCCAGGAAGTTTGGGATGCCCAGGCGGGAGGATATCCAGGATGGCCCAGGATGGCTCAGGATGACCCAGGATGGCCCAGGATGGCTCAGGATGACCCAGGATGGCCCAGGATGGCTCAGCCCGGCCCAGCCCCTGCCCATCCACACGGAAAACTCCTCCCAGCACAAGAGAGGCTTCATTTGTTGGGAGCAGCCCTGGCAGAAGGAGCCTCCAGCAGCTGCTGGGAGCCACAAATTCCCTCAACAAAAAACATCCAGGGAGGATGGGGACAATTCACCAGAATTAAGGCAGGCAGAAGACAAGGCTGAAGGTAAGGCAGAAGATAAGATGGAAGATGGAAGATAAGATGGAAGATAAGGCAGAAGATAAGGCAGAAAAAGCTGAAGATAAGGCAGGCAGAAGATAAGGCAGAAGATAAGGCAGAAAAAGCTGAAGATAAGGCAGGCAGAAGATAAGGCAGAAGATAAGGCTGAAGATAAAACAGAAGACAAGGCAGAAGACAAGGCAGAAGATAAGGCAGAAGATAAGGCAGAAGACAAGGCAGAAGACAAGGCAGAAGACAAGGCAGAAGATAAGACCGAAGATAAAAGGGATGATAAGGCTGAAGATAAGGCAGAAGACAAGGTGGAAGATAAGTCAGAAGATAAAACAGAAGATAAGGCAGAAGACAAGACTGAAGATAAAACAGAAGATAAGGCAGAAGACAAGGCAGAAGATAAAACGGAAGATAAGGCAGAAGATAAAACAGAAGATAAGGCAGAAGACAAGGCAGAAGATAAAATGGAAGATAAGGCTGAAGATAAGGCTGAAGATAAGGCAGAAGACAAGGTGGAAGATAAGACCGAAGATAAAGTGGAAGATAAGGCAGAAGACAAGGCACAAGATAAAACAGAAGATAAGGCTGAAGATAAAACGGAAGATAAGGCTGAAGATAAAGCAGAAGACAAGGTGGAAGATAAGGCAGAAGATAAAACGGAAGATAAGGCAGAAGATAAGCTGGGTCAGCACTCAGGAGAGGAACCTCAGATGAACCTCCTGGTGCTCCCGAAGCCGCTGGCGGAGCAGGAGGCAACATCCTCGGAGGCACAGCTTGAGTGCTCGGCAGCCTTTGGGAGACACTTCCCACCGAGCTCGCAGCCTCCTGCCAGCCCCGCAGGACCTTGTGCCACTTCATTGCCGGGAGCAGCTCCTTCCAAGCCCAGCCTCCATCCCAAGGGCTCCCAGACTCCCAGGAAACCGATCCCCAACCCCAGAAGCAAAGCAGAACTTCTCACTTCTCAAACATTTTTTTTTTTCCCCCATGGCAGCTGGCAAATCCCTTCCCTGGCTCCTCATCCAACTTGGACAAAATCGCTGCAGAGATTCCCTGCCGCTCCCCTCCCCCTCCCCGTGCGATCCCAAGGCAGGGATGGTTCCGTGGGGACCTCCTGCTGGATCGCATCTGATTTCCCTCCTGAGCATGGGATGGGGAAGCGTCTCGAGGGCTGCGGCGGTGACCTCCACACAGCTCTTTTGTCAAGTGCCATTTCATTAAAAAATCAGCCTTTTAACTGTGGACACATTTCAACCTCACCAAATCTGCTAATTATTGACAGTTGGTGAAGAGGAGATTTCACTTGTTCCTCCTGTTAAACTGCATCTAATTAGTAATTACTGGTTCACTGTCATCTTTACTGCAATAATCCCACTGCACATTGGCTCATTAACCTTTTGCTTTTCTAAAGCAGCCTGCCAACAAGATGAAGGCTAAAACAGATTGGAAAACAATAGCTCAGCCTTGGATTTTTAGGCTGTTTATTCCCCTTGTCCTGGAGATCCAAAAGGGAGATTATTTTTGAGGAAAGGCTTTGGGCTGAAATCAGCCTCATTCCGGAAGACTCCTCAGTTTGCCCTGGAGCAGCACCCAAATAAAGCTCTTTAAACATCCCCCCAGGTGAGGGCAGGAGCGCTCAGGTGCTGGAAGGTTTCTCTGCCCTTCTCCAGCTCCGTTTCTCCACCTCCCAGCCTCTCTCCTCCTCCATCTCCCCGATCCCACCAGGCACAGGATGCCAGGAGCCCCTCACGGAGCCATGGGGAGCAGCAGGATGGGCCCAAGGGGTGGAAAAGCAGCGGAGCAACCCCGTGGCTCTTTTCTTCTGCTGCTACACTGAATTTCATTTGCACAAGTCCCATTTTCGGTTCGGAGCTGTCACAGCTGTTTCCATTGGCAGTGCATAGCTGAGTAGGAGTTGTCAGTGGGGATGCTGCAGGATTGGGAGAGGGAAGAGATTTCCCCCGGGGGGCATGGGAGGCAGTTGGAGGTTGTGGGCTAAATGCATTAACTACATGTTTCTCCTAAACTTAACAGCAGCGAATTACTCAGTGCATATTGATGGGTTTGGGAAGCAGAGCTAACGCTGTGCTGGGATGACAGGAACGTTTCTCAGCAGCTCCAGCGTGAGTATTCCCAAGGATCCATGGTTTCGTGGCTGATACGAGGGGTTTATTTTTGTAACGTTATCTTTTCGAGCCATAATACCCAGAAACAAGCTGTGATTCTGGAGCAGAAATCCAAGTGGGATTTCATCCCTGCAAAAGGCAGGGCTTTGCTGGGCTGGGTATGGAGCCCAGAGTGGCACAGGGAGGTTGTTCACCTCCAGGGTTCCACTGCCCTGACATTGGTGCCTCTGTTTGCAGCCAGGGCTGAGCTCTGAGCTGCTGTGACTCAGGAGTAACTCCAGAGCAGCTACAAGGTGGAAATTTACCCAGGAAGTTTATTAAACCTACTGCAAGGCTTCAGTTCTGCTGGAAAACTGTGAGCTGGAGTCCCTTCAGGAGAGAGGATCGTAGGGAGCCCAGAGCAGAGCAGGGAGGTTGTTCACCTCCAGGGTTCCACTGCCCTGACATTGGTGCCTCTGTTTGCAGAGCTCTGAGCTGCTGTGACTCAGGAATAACTCCAGAGCAGCTACAAGGTGGAAATTTACCCAGGAAATGTATTAAATTTCTACTGCAAGGCTTCAGTTCTGCTGGAAAACTGAGTTGGAGTTCAGGAGAGAGGATCAAAGGTGGCCACTGCAGCTCCTGGCCCGAGACAGCCACGCAGTGACACCTCAGCCTCTGTGGGTGCTCCCCGACTCAGGACAGGCTGTGAATGTGTGGTTAAGGGCAGGATTTGGCTCACTGGCAATTCCTGCAGGGGTTGCTGCCCAGACCACAGCTGTGTGTTGGAACCCAGGAAAGTCAAAAAGCTTTCCCTGATCTTTTAGGGATGAGATTCATCCCTAAAGCTCCCCAAGAAGGCTCAGCCTATGAACTGAGCCTGTGGGAAAAGCTGCACCCACTGCTGGGTGAGCTGAGAGCACCAAAGAAATGAAGAGAAAGTTGTTTAGTGCACCACAGAAAATGGGTTTGTGGTTTTAGATTTTGCCCCATGGATTAATATGGGGACAACATGGAGAATTCAGGGTGTTGGCTTCTCCTTCTCCTTCTCCTTCTCCTTCTCCTTCTCCTTCTCCTTCTCCTTCTCCTTCTCCTTCTCCTTCTCCTTCTCCTTCTCCTTCTCCTTCTCCTTCTCCTTCTCCTTCTCCTTCTCCTTCTCCTTCTCCTTCTCCTTCTCCTTCTCCTTCTCCTTCTCCTTCTCCTTCTCCTTCTCCTTCTCCTTCTCCTTCTCCTTCTCCTTCTCCTTCTCCTTCTCCTTCTCCTTCTCCTTCTCCTTCTCCTTCTCCTTCTCCTTCTCCTTCTCCTTCTCCTTCTCCTTCTCCTTCTCCTTCTCCTTCTCCTTCTCCTTCTCCTTCTCCTTTCTTCCTTTCTTCTCTGACCTAAGCTCCTGTGATTTAGTGACTGGTAGAAAGAATCTAGTGTAGAAGAGACATACTAATAAAATTGATAGATATTGGGTTTAAAGACAAAATAAAATATGTAGAACTTTCCTATTTGATGATAAGAACTCTATAAACTCTCTGTAAGCAGCCTCTGAGGCCATTGAGCACCTGGAAGCAGCAGAGAGGCTCCTGAACCTTTGATAAGATATCATAAACAAACCTGAAGCAGCAGAGAAGTTTCTTTGTTGTTTTTCCTGACATGAGAGATTGAGAAGAGAGAGCTCCTTGGGCAAGGAGTAGCTCCAGGGGACCCACAGGGTCCCACAGCCGTGGTTTTGGAACAGAACACCTTTTGGAACTCTTACACCTCGTTGGTGATTTGCTCCTGGCAGTGCTCCCATCCTGCCATGTCCATGACTGAGGCCGTGGGAAAAGCAAAGACATTTCCACGATGTTCAAACACCTCTGAATTCCTCAGCTGCCAAGGCAGAACCCTGGAATCATTCAGGCTGGAAAAGTCCTGCAAAGTGATCGAGCCCAACCATGGAGTTCACTGGTGAGGAGTGCCCAGGAGTGCCAAAACTCACAGGGGAAACACTCCCCTCAAGGAGACTTGGATTTCCCATCCCAGGCTGTGAAGAAATGGATCCAGAGAGAGATTCTTCCAGGCAAACCACTGGCTTGGCTCACTCGAGCATCCCCACAGAAACCTCCAAAGAGATTTTGGAGAATGAGGGGAATGTCCTTTATAAACACTCACACCATAAAATGGGAGAGCTGGGAATGTTCCCCTGGAGAAGGGAAGGCTCCAGGGAGAGCTCAGAGCCCCTTGCAGGGCCTGAAGGGGCTCCAGGAGAGCTGGAGAGGGACTGGGGCCAAGGGATGGAGGGACAGGAGGCAGGGAATGGCGTCCCACTGGGAAAGGGGAGCTTGGGCTGGGATGTTGGGAATGAGGAATTGCTGTGTGGGAGGGTGGGGAGGGGCTGGGCTGGAATTCCCAGAGCAGCTGTGGCTGCCCCTGGATCCCTGGGAGTGTCCAAGGCCAGGCTGGACATTGGGGCTTGGATCCAGCTGGGACAGTGGGAGCTGTCCCTGCCCATGGATGGGGTGGGATGGGATGGGATTTAAGGTCCTTTCCATCCCAAACCATTCCAGGATTCCCAGACTGAGCAGCCCCAGCTGCCCGTGGAGCTCCTGACCCCGAGGTGTGAGCAGACCCAGCTGTGCCAGGCTCTCCCTGCCGTGGGGCAGAGCTGGGATCCCAGCAGGCAGAGCTCCAGCAGGCTCCAGGAGGGTTTCTTTTCCCTGACAGGGCGCGTGGGCAGCGCTCGTCATCCTGTCTGATCCCTAATCAGGCTGATTCATGTTTACACTGCTGAGAACATCTCTGCTGCCTTCAGAAGGTTGCTCCCAGTGTTCCAGGACTGCCTGGTGCCTGCAATCCCGATATCCTTTGAGGCAAACCAGCCCTCAGCTCTCCCTGTGGGTTAGAATTCATTCAGCTGCTACAATCAGCGTGGTTTTCCCTGCTGGAATGTATCAGACAGCGCACAGGAGGAATTATCTGTCACCCAGGAAGCTGCAATTCCAGAGGGAGGTGTCCCTGGTCGTGGCATGGAACAACAGGGCCTTTGGGGTCCCTTCCAACCCAAACCATTCCAGAATTCGGTGATTTTGGGTGATAAATGAGGTTGGTGGTCTCTGCTGTGGTCTCTGCTGTGGTCTCACTTCCCTGAGGATCCTGGAAGGAGATCCCTCAGGAAAGGCCAAGGGTGGTGCAGCTGGAAACAGGAGGAAATTGGAAATTCCCAGGAAAACTGCACCAGGTGAGGTTTAGATGGGATATCAGGAAGGAATCCTTCACAGGAAGGGTGGTCAGGCATCGGAAGGTGCTGCCCAGGGCAGGGGTGGAATCCTCATCCCTGCAGGGATATCCAAGCCCTGTGGATGTGGCACTTGGGGACACAGGGCAGTGCTGGCCCTGGCACTGCTGGGGGAGCAGTTGGACTGGATGATCCCAGAGGGCTTTTCCAGCCTCAGAAACTCTCTGGAAAAGGAGCAGAAGGGATGCTCCATGCCCGAGCCTCCTTCCCACAGGGCCTGGATGCGCTCCAGGCTCTACCTTGAGCAGGTGCCAGACCTGGCAGTGCTGCTCAGCCTTTCCCAGCAGAACCTTGGAGCAGAACTCGGGATCAGAGCACAGAGCTGATGGCCAGGGAGCCGAGGCTGAGCTCCCCACCAGGCTCTGGGGCCCAGGAGAGGCAGGAGAATCACATTGCTCCTGCAACTCGTGCAGCTCCTGCCTGCAATGCTGTGTCTGCTCCTGATGGAAGGGCTCCAAAAACGATGTTGACTAATTAGAAAAAGTTTAAGGAAGAGCATATGAATCATTAAAGCTTCAGCAAACACGTCTTTTAGCAAGAGACTCCGAGAGGGAGATGAATTCAGGTTCTTAGAGAGAAGGGATGGTTTTCTCTCAGCCTGGAGACAGCAGGAAGGACAACAGAGAACTCCCAACGTGTTTGTCAGTCAGCACACGAGCCTACAGCAAGATTCCCTGGCTGGGAGTCGTGGATGAACCCATCCAGACTGGAAAAACAGGAATTAACCTGCAGACAGGGATGCCAGCTCCTGATCAGCCCTCCCAGCTCACACAAAAAGATCCAGGATCCTTGTGTGACAGAGGTTTTATCCCTCAGGGGCAGAGATCCTCTCTGGAAATGCACATATGGACATTTTCCTGGGAAATTTTTTCCTGGGACACACCCAGGAAAAGCTCCAAACACCAAAACGAATGATTTATAAACAAACCCCACCTGAGCAATGTGTTCTAAATGATTTAATTG
The DNA here is from genome assembly GCA_013396875.1 of Vireo altiloquus. Classification (NCBI taxonomy): domain Eukaryota; kingdom Metazoa; phylum Chordata; class Aves; order Passeriformes; family Vireonidae; genus Vireo; species Vireo altiloquus. The sequence goes on from VZRF01004348.1 coordinate 36,972, forward strand.
GTCATTCCCCATTTCCTTGGCTGGTTTTGCTTTGTTCAGGAAAGCTGATCCCAGCTCCTGATCAGCCCTCCCAGCTCACACAAAAAGATCCAGGATCCTTGTGTGACAGAGGTTTTATCCCTCAGGGGCAGAGATCCTCTCTGGAAATGCACAGATCCACAACCAAAGCTCCAAACACCAAAATGAATGACCTATAAACAAACCCCACCTGACCAATGTGTTTGAAATTATTTCATTTGTCATTCCCCATTTCCTTGGCTGGTTTTGCTTTGTTCACCCCCAGGCTGGGTCTCCCCAGGAGATGGGAAAGGAAAAGCCCTCAGAGAAGCTCTGGGAAAGAACATCCATCTCAAACAGACAGTTCTGGCTCTTGGCTTCACAGACAGAGCTTGGATTCAATATTTTACCTCCAAGGAGTCCCCACTGGGCTGGGAGAGGAGCTCTCACCTGCCCCGTGAGGCTGCACTGCTCTCCTGAGGAATATTCAAACCAACCCCACCCAGGAACAGAGGAGGAGCCACAGGAAGGAGATTGACACCCAGGAGGGCAAAGAGGTCGTGGTTTGTGCCCCCTGTGAGCCCCCAGCAGTGACCAGACCCACACTGACCTCAGACATCTGCGGGAAGAGGCTGATGGCCAGGGGCAGGGCCAGGCCAAAGGCAGCGAGGCACACGAGGCTTTGGACCGGGAGAAGCAGCCGGGGACGAGACCTCAGCAGCGAAGTTCTGCAAGGGAGAGGCTTGGTTAGAGAATTCCACGGGCAGGGGGGCACAGGACATCATCAGATGGGTGCCATTGCCTTTCCTTGGCCTTAAAATTAAAACCAAAATTATTGCTGAGCATTGCCCAGGCTCCCCAGGGAATGGCCCCGAGGCTGCTCCAGGAGCGTTTGGGCAGCGCTGCCAGGGATGGACAGGGTGGGGCTGTTGGGGCTCTGGGCAGGGCCAGGAGCTGGATCCGTGATTCCTGTGGGTCCAGCTCAGGATATTCCATGATTCCATGACCTCCTGGTTAATGCACTCCTGGAGCGCTCCTTTGGTGAGGGAAGGCACCAGAGGTGACACCAAGCCCTGAACATCCCTGTGGTGACACCACTGGGATTAAACCACTCCCAATCCACGGTGCAGCATTCCCAGGTGCCAGCCTGTCCCTGCCCTGCCTGGGCACGGGGCTGCAGTCAGGTTGGAGCCCAGATCACCCCAACCCCTCACTCCACGCCCGGCACTGATGCCAGAAGGACTTTTTGCCTTTTCTTTCACACCCCTCTCACACACTCTGTTATAGTTTGATGTGTTCTCAGTGCTTTTAGCCCCCACACTGTGACTTCCCAAGGCTGATAACTCAGCTCAGCCCCACGGCACCGTTAAACCAGGAGAGCAAACATCCTGGGAGCCCCAGACACCAAGGGCCTCTCCAGAACACATTTTGGAACCTCAGACAGGCCCAGCCAGGGGGAAGGTTCCTCACAACGAGGGCTTCACTCCAGCCTCTCATTCGGAGATCTTTAATAAATATGTGAATTTTGCAAGGCCTATAATTGTGTGCAGTTCGGTGTACATGCATTTTTGGAACATCCCACCTGGACCAAGTGCTGCACCCCAGAATCCTAAAATAAATCCCGAGGTAAAAACCTCTTTTCCCCATAAATCGTGTTTTGGTTTGAATTTTAAGGCCAGGAAAAAGCAACAGCACCAAACACACCCGAGGGAGCTGATGAGTGGGAACTCATCCTCTGCTCCTGCCTGGGCACCTTGGCCTCGCTGGGAGCTGCCTTCATCTCAGGAGCGTGGGGGAAGCAGGGAGGGCAAACACGGCACAGTTTGACTCCTCCAGCAGCTCCTCTCCTCGCTAATAAGCTCTCGAGACGGAGTTGATCCTATCAATTTGTGCTGTGAAAGTCAAGCTTCTGTTCTCCAATATTGAGCTGCTTTGTGCTGCACTGAGCACGGCTGAGCCTGAGTCTCTCGGAGAATCCTGCAAGGCTTTGTCCCAGCAGGAAATGTTTCCTGTTGGTGCCTTAGGGTTTAATTTTNGCAAACCTTCATCTTGGCGAGAGGGGGGCAAGCTTGGGCAAATTCCATCCTTGCCTGGCTTCTGCTTGGGCAATTGATGCTGATATCAAAGTGGGAAGAACTCGGGAGCTGGCATTGTCCATGTTGGGATGCACTGAGGCAGGAGCCTCTGGAGCCCAGAGTGTGACCTCTGAAGGCCTTTCCAATCAATCCCTCCTTTATTCCTTTATTCCTGCCTGCTCTCTGTTTTTAGGGAGCCATTTAAGGTATCACTGTCAGAGCAGGAAAGGTTTCCTGCTCCACACCCTTTAACACCTGCCCCAGCCCAGGACTGCCCTGGATAAGTCGGGATTATCCCTGGGATGCACAGGGGCAGCTCCTGGAGTTGGTTTTTCTCCTGCTGTGATCCCTGAGAGCCCTCGCTGGGACAAGGCCAGGAGCAGCCTCCCCCGAGCCTCCCTAGGCCTCGAGGCATCGCTGCTGACACCACCCCTGATATCTTCATTTGGAACTGCCCCCTCTGTAATTACTGCCCTGCTGGGGACCCGATAATCACCCGAGGAAAACCTCAACCAATTTAAAATGATCCCAGGTCCAGCCCCCAGGTGCGACTTCCAGGGGTGCTTCCAACTCAGGCCAGTTCAAATCACAAGGGCCGACCTCCTAATTAGGAAGAGTTATGGCTCGATTTAAAAAGGAGAGCAGGCTAATTAACACGTGTAGTGTAATGTCTTAATTGGGATTCAGATTGGAGAATTTGTGTGGTTCAGAATAAATGACTCATAATTAGTGGAGAGGTCCAGTTTTTCTTCTGTCCCCGGGATCCCTGCTCCCGACACGGAGCTGGGAAAGGATGGGAAGTTAAATATTGCATTTTGTGAGCTGTCAGCTGCAAAGAAAATCCCTCTTTTCACCCATTAGCCCCCCGTCGGAAGGGAATGATGAGGAGCTTCCAGAGGGTTTCACTGCAGAGGATCAGCGCAGATTAAAAATAAACAGAATTAATACCCACGTGCTGAAGAGGGATTTGGTTTACAGCACTGCCCTGTGTGCTCTGCCAAAGGTTGGGGCAGGGATTGGGGAGGTTTGGACCTTCAGAGCTCCCTGGCAGCCCAGCTCTGGCAGCTTCTGGAGCCCCAAAAATCCCAGGATGAGCCAGGCTGGGTCCCCTGGAGCTCAGAATTCAGATGTGTCCAGATGGATTTGGAGGATCTCAAACGATACTCAAAAAAAGAGATTAAAAACTGCATTACTGAACACCTCCGGAGATGTTCAAAAAGCAGGAGAAGGAGCCCAATTTACCCACAAGAGCAAATCCCATCCCAGCAGGACTCTGGTGTTATTTCCCAGGAGAATGGGAGTTTTGGTGCTATTTATTTTATTTATTTTAACTTTGGTCCCAGAAGTTTTGGTGTTATTTCCCAGGAGAATGGGAGTTTTGGTGCTATTTTGGTGCTATTTTATTTATTTTAACTTTGGTCCCAGAAGTTCTGGTGCTATTTTGGTGCTATTTTATTTATTTTAACTTTGGTCCCAGAAGTTCTGGTGCTATTTCCCAGGAGAATGGGAGTTTTGGAGAATTCACCACGCACACAGGACAGGAGCAGGTTTGATTTTGGCATTCAACCCTGGCTCAGATTACCCAACAAGGAATCAGAAAGTTTGCACCAAGAGTTCTCACACTGGAAAGCTGCAGGAGGAACAAGAGAATCCTGGAATCATGGAATGGTTGGGGTTGGAAGAGACCTTAAAGGCCATCAGGGACACCTCTCACTGCCCCAGGGTGCTCCAGCCTGGCCTTGGGCACTGCCAGGGATCCAGGGGCAGCCACAGCTGCTCTGGGCACTGTGCCAGGGCCTCACACCCTCCCAGCCAGGAATTCCATCCCAAAATCCCATTAAATCCCGTTAAATCCCATCCCAAGATCCCATTTAAACCTCCCTTCCCTCAGCTCCCATCTCCCCTTGTCCTTTCACTCCCTGCTCTTGGGAAAAATCCTCTCCAGCCTTTTGTGAGCTCCCTTTAACATGTTTATTTAATTGTCCCTGATTTTAAAAACCACAATTTTTGCTCTGTCTCATGGGCACAACTGATCTGTGCTTCTCCCCTGAGAAGAGGAGGCCAAGAACAGAAAATTTTGCACCACTTCCCTCCTCCTCTTCCCCTTTTTCTCCAACCTTTGTCCCTTTACCCTTCCAAACCCCCTAATTCCTCTTCTTCCAGCAAATTCCCTCCACAAATTTTGGGAGGGTGCAGCAGGAGGCAGGGAGATGCTGGGAATGTTGGGATCTGAGGGATGTGCAGTGTCCGTAGGTACCAAAACACACACACAGAGTGCATCTGCTGCGCCAACACCGAGTGTTGTAGCTCTTGTAAACACACCTTCATTCAACTTTTCATCACATTGTTCATTAGTGGTTTAAATTTCGCATAATTTGGCAGCTGCCTCTGGCGTTTTTCAGGAGGTGCTGTAATTTATTCCATATGGAAGTCAGGCGCTGCACTCCGAAGGAGTTATCGGGAGCACTGATCCGGGGCTGTATCTGCCGGGGAGGAGGTGTCAGATGCTAAACTCAACATGACAGGAGCGAAGGCGAAGCCTCCCAGCTGACAGATCCTGTGGGGTTTCGGGGCTGTTTGCTGTAAACAGGTTCAGAGGCAGAGCAGACACTGCGAGACGCCGGAGCTGCCGCGGGGCACGGGGAGGGCTGTGGGGCTGCAGCTCAGGGCGTCCCCAGGGATCGTAAAGGGATCATAAAGGGATCCTAAAGGGATCCCAAACTCCTCGGAACACCTCTGATGCACCCAGGAAGTTTGGGATGCCCATGGGGAGCGCCGGGGCTGCAGTTTGGGGGATCCTAAAGGGATCCCAAACTCCTCAGAACAATCCTCTGATGCACCCAGGAAGTTTGGGATGCCCATGGGGAGTGCTGGGGCTGCAACTCGGGGCATCCCCAGGGATCGTAAAGGGATCCTCAAAGGATCCCAAATTCCTCAGAACATCTCTCTGACACACCCAGGAAGTTCGGGATGCCCACAGGGAGCGCCGGGGCTGCAGTTTGGGGGATCCTAAAGGGATCCCAAACTCCTCGGAACACCCCTCTGATGTGCCCAGGAAGTTCGGGATGCCCACAGGGAGCGCCGGGGCTGCAGTTTGGGGGATCCTAAAGGGATCCCAAACTCCTCGGAACACCCCTCTGATGTGCCCAGGAAGTTCGGGATGCCCACAGGGAGCGCCGGGGCTGCAGTTTGGGGGATCCTAAAGGGATCCCAAACTCCTCGGAACACCCCTCTGATGTGCCCAGGAAGTTCGGGATGCCCACAGGGAGCGCCGGGGCTGCAGTTTGGGGGATCCTAAAGGGATCCCAAACTCCTCGGAACACCCCTCTGATGTGCCCAGGAAGTTCGGGATGCCCACAGGGAGTGCTGGGGCTGCACCTTGGGGCATCCCCAGGGATCCCCAGGGATCCCAAACTCCTCAGAACACTCCTCTGACACCCCCAGGATGTTCGGGATGCCCACAGGGAGTGCCGGGGCTGCAGTTTGGGGGATCCTAAAGGGATCCCAAACTCCTCGGAACACCCCTCTGATGNGGATCCCAGGGATCCGAAAGGGATCCTAAAGGGATCCCAAACTCCTTGGAACACCCCTCTGATGTGCCCAGGAAGTTTGGGATGCCCATGAGGAGTGCCAGGGCTGCAGCCTGGACATCCCCAGGGATCCTAAAGGGATCCGAAACTCCTCAGAACATCTCTGATGCACCCAGGAAGTTCGGGATGCCCGCGAGGAGTGTCGGGACTGCAGCCTGGGGGGTCCCAAGAGATCCTAAAGGGATCCCAAACTCCTTGGAACACTCCTCTATGCGCCCAGGAAGTTTGGGATGCCCACGGGGAGTGCTGGGGCTGCACCTCAGGGGA
>VZRF01004351.1:2824-16579 GCA_013396875.1 Vireo altiloquus
CCGCGGCCCCCCCCTCTTCCAGTCTCCCTCTGCCCTGCAGATAGCAGCACACCGATTCCTTCCCAACTGCTGTTTGGGTTGGCTCTCCCCTGCTGAGAAGGGAATGCCCCTGCCACTTCCTTGTGGCCAACCCCATCCCTTCTATCCTGACGGACCCTTTGGGCCCTGCGGTTTATCTCTCTGGGGCTATAAAAAATCTGTCATCACCTTTGCCTTTGCTTTTGCCTTTTCCTCATCCCTTCTTATATACACTGGCTGTATCTTTCTAACCAGTTCATCCAGGGTTCTGCCCTTCCTCTAGTCCCCCCCACTACTGCCTGTGGGTTCTCATTCTCCCACACCTCAAAACAATTTGTTTCTCCACTGAACCAAACAAAATCCTTAAAAGAAAATCCTAATCCTTCCAGGTACAATCTGCATTTCTCAGATATTCCTTCCCCCTCTTTCTTCTCCTTGTGCTCACTCTCTTTATCACACTCCATATACCAGAGACGGTCCCTGTCCTATCGCAGTGTCCAAATATGACTCCTCCCCTCTGGCACTCTTGGTGGGCACAGCCAGCAGCACCGCAGGTGGCCAGGGCATCCCACAGCCTCATGGGGGCCAGCGGCCACTGCTGCCCCTGCCGGGCACTGAGCCCTGGCTTCCCCACAGGCCACCAGACCATGTTCCCAGTCCCATACCTCTGCGACCGGTCCTGCTGCTCCTTGCCTCAGTCGTATTTCTCTACACTCCCCTTCAACTATTTTTTTTTCTCAACATATTAACACTATTTTTCCATCTCCTATTGTCAAGACCCCTTCTGACTTTCCCTTATTGCCCCCCCAGGCGTGGATTGTTGAGACCCCTTCTCGACTTTCCCTTATTGCCCCCTTTGGGCATCTACGTCCTTAATTACCTCTGGGAGAATGTGTAAACCAACTCCACATTCTTCCAAGGGATTCTTTGGAGATATTTTGGGATCGTCATCCCTTTTGCCAGGGCTCCTTCCCGGCTTTACCTGTGCTACCCTCCATGGGTACCCTCCCAGGTTTACTCCCCGAAGATCCCATTGTACTCACCAGTGAGATTTTCAGTGGTCCTTCCCTGTGGACTCTTCACAGACCCCCCAGTCCGCCACTCATCTGTCTCCTGGACAGTCTCAGGAACCCAATCGATCGCCCAGTGCCGGCTGCCACCAAGGGGAACTGATCACTGAAACTGGGTGAGGCGTGCCTTCAGCTCCACTCGCTGCCCACTGGCCCTGGACGGTAGAAATATCCCTGACCAAGACACCAAATTGTCAGGAAAATTAATCCACAAACACCAGAGGTTTATGTCCAAAAAGGAGACAGAGGAATCCTTCAACTTTATTCGAATAAAGGGAGAGGCCATGGGGCATTCCCCTGGGGTCTCTCAAATTGTTAAAGGATGCAGCCTCCTTTTTATCCTAATTTCCCGGCTGCATTTCCCTCTCTCTTTCCCCATTGGCTGAGGTACTTGAGAGGTACAGACTTCTCAAATAGCCTAATACAGACCCTCTTATAATGTATGCCCCCCCTTTTCCTTTTCCTATGGAATTCATGGTTCTTTCCATTGCTTCTTTCATCTCTCAGTATCTCTCTACCTATCGGCAGACCCATAGTTTGTAAAGACAAATCTATCTCATTCCTTTCACATGGAAAGGTACAGTCGTGGATGGCTGCCTCTTGAGCAGAGCACTTCCCTTCCAAACAATGAATGTTGTTGTCTGATCATTGCATTTAGTCACTGTATGTTGTGGTTTGACACTGGCCCAATGCCAGGCACCCACAAAAGCCACTCACTCACCCTCCCCTGCCACAGCTGGACAGAGGAGAGGAAAAAAATTAAGGAAGGGTTCATGGGTTGAGATAAGGACTGGGAGAAAAACACCTCAAGGGCAAAACAGGCTTAAAGTTGCAAAGTGAATTTATTACTAACAGAATCAGAGGAGGATAATGAGAAGTAAAATAAGCCCTTAAAACACCTTTTCCCTCCAGCCCTCTTTCCCATTGACAGCGCAGGTTGACAGGGTGTGGGCGTTTGGTCAGTTCATCACCCGAGATTTTCTTCCGCTGCTCAAAGAGAGGAGACCTTCCCCTGCTACGCTGTGGGGTTCCTCCCACAGGAGACAGTTCTCCGCAAACTTCTCCAGCATGGGTCCAATCTCATGAGCAGCAGTCCTGCCAAACCTGCTGCAATGTGAATTTCCCCCATGGGCAAACGGTCCTCCCAAAACTGCTGCTCTGTGACTCTCTTCCACGGGGTGCAGTCCTCCAAGGACAGGCTGCTCCAACCTGGAAGCAAGGGCCCTCTCTCCACCAGGACTCCCACTGGATTACAGCCTCCTCCAGGCATACACCCGCTCCGGCATGGGCACCTCCCCCATGGGCTGCGGGTGGATCTCTGCATCCCCTGTGGATCCCCATGGGCTTCAGGGAGACAGCCTGCTTCACCATGGTCATCACCATGGCCTGCAGAGGATCCTCGGCTCCGGTGCCTGGAGCAGCTCCTCCCCCTCCTTCTCCACTGACCTTGGTGTCTCCATGTTGTTTCCCTCACATTTTCTCACCTCCTCTTTGACTAGAAGAAAAAACTGTACTCTTTGTTTTGATTTTCTTCTTAAATATGTTATCACAGAGGCATTACCAACCTGCTTTGGCCAGCAGCATGCCCATCTTCAGACCCGTCAGGTATTGGCTCTTCCGGAAATGGTGGAAGCTTCTAGCAGCTTCTCACAGGAGCCATCTCTGTGGCCTCCCTGCTACCTAAAACAAGACCATGCAAAACCAATACACTGTGCATGTGAAACTAGTGTGTTTTCTCATTGCCTGTTGGGGAATAAAAAAAGCACTGTAACCTAAATAATTTGATTTTGAAAGTTGTTAATCTAAAGCCTACATTCTGCCCTGCTTGATTGCTCTCAGCAGTGGGTAGGCTGGTGATACCCTTTACTCTGCATTTTGTCACTGTTTATCTTAATTTTTGTGTTATCTCTTTCCTCCTCCCTTTCTGATTTTGTCCTTTTCTCCTGGAACTGGCAAAAGTCAAGCTGGATGAAGAGATGAAAGGAAGGTTGTAAGGGAGGAAGTCATGCATTTCTCACCACCTCTCTTCTCTTTTGCAGTTGTTGCAATCTCAGGATGTGAAGGAAGATGCTGTTCTTTGCTGCTCCATGGAGGTAGGGAAGCACCCACACCACTTGCCCCAGTCCTCACTGCTTTGCTGCTTTTGTCCTTGGCCACACACGTCAAGCAGCTATTACATGTTTCCAAACTCAAACAACTGTGTTGCCCCTTTGCATTATGGAATCACCAAATGGTTTGGGTTGGAAGGGACCTTTAAAGAGCATCTAATCCACCCCCCTACCATGGGCAGGGACATCTGCAACTAGATCAGGTTGCTCAGAGTCCTGTCCAACCTGACCTTGAAACCCGATCCTGTTTCCAGGAATGAGGCATCCACAGCTTCTCTGGGCAACCTGTGCCAGTGCCTCATCATCTTCACAGTCAAGAATTTTTTTCCCAATATCTAATCTAAACCTGCCCTTTGCCAGCTTGAAGCCTTTGCCCCTTGTCCTATACCTCCATGCCCTTGTCCAAAGTCTCTCTCCCTCTCTCCTGTAGCCCCTTTAAGTACTGGAAGGTGCTCTAAGGTCTCCCTGGAGCCTTCTCTTCTCCAGGCTGAACAACCCCAGCTCCCTCAGCCTGTCCTCTTAGGAGAGCTGCTTCAGCCCTCTGACCATTTTGGTGGCCTCCTCTGGACCTTCTTCAACAGGTCCATGTCTTTCCTGTCCTGAGGACCTCAGAGCTGGACGCAGTACTCCAGTCGGGGTCTCACAAGAGCGGACTAGATAAAAGACACTTCTGTGAGATAAGAGATGGCCCTTGAGACTCTATCACTGGGCTTTTGATGCATGTACATGGATGCAAAAGGTTTGGTAGCTGTGGTCCCATCACAAAATTATATCATCCTGGTTCCTTCGAATCTCACCCTGCACTTATTTTTTAAGCACAAAACCACCTGTATTGGAGCTAAAACTTCCCCATGGCTCACACAGACAGGTTAGTTTGGCTCAGCAGCAGATTTGCAGGGAAATGCTGGTACAAATATAGAAGAGTTTCATTAGTATCTTTTTTGGGAATTGATTTGCCTGTGAGGATGGATACTTTCCTTGCAGAGAGCGGTTGAAATATAGCCCAAATGGTTGAAATTTAGCAAAGTGGCAGGCAACTGGGGAGAAGGGTTTGAATTTTTAAGGTGAGGACTTTGAGGAGCTCTGCATTCAAGACCCACTAATCTTCCGTGATGGTGGACTCACTGCTGTCCAGTCCCAGCTTGGACCTTCTCTGTGGAACCACCTAAGGCTTATGCTACTCCATGGAGGCTCTCCAAGAAGTAATTATTTAAAAAAAAAACCCCTTGGCTGTCCTCAGTGAAGCAGCATGACAGGTATAAATGCAGATCTTGTCAGAGTGGCATTTGTTATGCATACAGGAGGGTTCTACTTATTACGATTAATGACTGGGAGTTACTGTGAGCTGTGAATCAGCAAGTAAATGAAGGGCCAGGTAGGAGGCAAGAATAAGACATCACAGCCTGCACTTTGTTTTGAGAATAGCATGATTTTTAGGTGGGATTATTTTTTTTCAAAAGTAAGCCTCCTTTTATGTCATCAGTAGCTGGACCATTTTCTCCTCTAGCAGCCCAGCATAGATGTTTTTGAAAACCTTGCCCTTCATGCTCTTGGAGCCTGCTGCTGGGTGGTTTTGGTTTTCAAAAGTCACAATGCCGTTAACCTTGCCCATTGGCTCTGCCACATCAAGCAGGGAAGAATTGGAGGAATGGAGCACATTTGTAAAAGCCAGTTAGGTGTCTGAATATTATAGAATGATAGAATCAGAATGTCTCAACTTGGAAGGGACCCACAAGGATCAGTAATCCATGGTTGACCCTTCTTCTCCTGACAGCTGCAGAGCATCGGCCAGCTGCTGGAGGAGCAGCTGCCCGAGATGATGACAGAGCTGCTGGCAATAGCACGTGACAAGATGCTGTGTCCCTCTGACTCCATGCTGACACGGTCCCTGCTGCTGGAGGTCATTGAGCTGCACGCCAACAACTGGAACCCCCTGATGCCCACCATCACACAGTACTACAACAAGACCATCCAAAAACTGACGTCTTGAGGGGCAGGACAAGGTGGGGTGGGAAGGAACAGGAAGAAGACATGCACCTTGAAGGGATCTGGCAAAAACTTTTCTGATTTAAATTCCCCAGGAGACCAAACCCCAGCATGCTTGAGAATACATTTGTGGGGTGGGGATGGAGAAGCATGTTTCTTTTTCAGCCGCGTTGGGTTTCTTTTTCTGAATTCATTGCTCAAGCAGCAGCAACGCATCCCACCAGGTTATTGTTTGGCTTTTGAAAGAAGACAGAGAATTTGGAAAAGAAAAAAACCCAAACAACTAATCCAAGTGAGGGCTAGTATTGTTTTCATGCTGTCCTCCTGCCTTGCCCTGGCCAACTGGCAGGAGACAGCAGGCAACAGATGTCTTGGGAGGACAAAGCTAGACACACGCTACACCAGATGCTCATAAGTGATGGCTTTGTCAAGAGGGCCTTGTGCTAGGTTCCCTGCCCCTTGTCTTCAACTTTCTGTGTGCCCCCCCACCTACTTGCCACCCCTTTGAAAGTGGATTGGAGAATGGGATGACTTTCTTATTTGCACTGGGTTTTCTTTTTCTTTATCATTTTTAATTTCTTCTTATTTTATTGTATGGTTGAATGAACAATTGCGAGCAGCTCAGAGGTGAGGAAAGCAATGCCTTCCCAAAAGCTTACTAATGGTTTATGTGAAGATGCTGAAGCAGAAGGACTATTTTAAAGGAGCCCAAAAGCCACTGCAGAAGTAACACAGCCATCATAATCTTGCCAGTAACCTTCACAATGGATTGAGAATCATGTCCTCTGAGCTGGGAGCTCTAAGAAACAGGGAATTCTGTGGCTCTTGCTTTTCAAGTCACCAATATCCCTCAGCCACTACAACCCATTTTTTAATGTAATAATTTTTTTTTTCCATTGAAGGAGTGCTTTATTCTAGTTACTGTCATGGTTATAATTATACATTTAAATCCAGGTCTGTTATAGTCAGGCCTAATAATGTACAGGGCAAGGGAGAAATGAAGGTTTAATGTTCGTCTTTGGAGACTGGTAAAGAGAAGACAAAAAATGCATGGAAAAAAGGAGGAATAAAAAGAGGGCAAAAATAGAAAAAACCCAAAATAGCAGTTTTGAGCCTGGCTTCTAACTAGCTGAATTTGCTGTCCAGTGTTTCTAGGTGGGCAATGTACAAGAGCAAGTCTGTCCCATGGTTGGTGTAAGTGGCACCACATAATCGAGGGATAGGTGACATATTCAGAGGGGGAGAGTTTGCCCAGGGGTCCCCAGGTTGCTCCAGGATACCCAGGTTGCTCTGTGCTAGAGCATCCCAAGGGAGAGGATGGCTGCCAGGAGGTGAAAGCAAGATTCCTCCTGGATGAGGAAATGCCCAGAGGGCAAGGAGGCTGGTACACGGAAATGCCATGCTGTTGCATCCCTCCCCAAATGAAGATGACTTGGTGGTCTCCTTATTTGTTGTCTAATGACACTACTTATTAAAACACAGAATCACAGAATTAACTAGGTTGGAAAAGACCTTTGAGATCACTGAGTCTAACCTATGACCTAACACTACCTTGTCAACTAGACCATGGCACTAAGTGCCACATCCAGTCTTTTCTTAAACAACTCCTGGGAGAGTGACTCCACCACCTCCCTGGGCAGCCTATTCCAATGCCCAATCAACCTTTCTGTGAAGAACTTCTTCCTAATGTCCAACCTAAACCTCCCCTGGTGCAGCTTAGGTTGTGATGCTGTGGTTCAATATTATTTGAATTTTCATTTGGTTGTCTGCTGATGCAGTTTTTATTCTGCACATGGAGCATCAGTAGCAACCAATAGGAGTTTCAGCTTTTCTGTCTACCCAGAAAGCAGAAAAATGATTGCTGGGTGCACTGGACTTGTCTGGAAAATTTATTTTCTGCTTTGTGGATTCAAGCCCAGGAACTTCGCATGGTGATGGCACCTTGCGTTGGGTCATCTTCATTAGTAGCAATGGTGTTTGATAGAATTAATGAGCAGCTGAACTTGATTAAGGTGGTTGTAGTGAGTTGATTCTGGCTGGATGTCAGGCACCCACCAAGTCACTTTCTCACTCCCCTCCATAGCTGGGCAGAGAAGAGAAAATATAACAAAGGGTTCATGAGCTGAAATAAGGACAGGGAGAGATCACTCATCAAATACAGGCTCAAATTAGAGATATGAATTGAATTTATTCCTAACAAAATCAGAGCAGGATAATGAGAAGTAAAAGAAACCCTTAAAAACACTTTCCCTCCACCACTCCTTCCTTCCCAGCTCTATCTCCTACCCCTAATCATTTTTGTGGCCTCCACTGGACCCTCTCCAGTAGTTCCTTGTCTTTCTTGTATTGAGGAGCACAGAACTGGACACAGTATTCCAGATGTGGCCTCACTAGGTCTGAGTAGAGGGGTAGGATCACCTCCCTCGACCTGCTGGCCACACTCTTCCCAATGCACCCCACGATACCATTGGACCTCTTGGCCACAAGGGCACATTGCCAGCTCACGGTCAACTTGTCATCCACCAAGATTCCTAGGTTGTTCTTCATCAGGAGGCATTCAGAGGTGAAGTATAAGCCACAGGACAATATTTCTGCTTAAGTATTTCCCTACCTGTGCAAGCCATGGGTATTTATTCAATTTTCCCATGGGGGGCCATCCTGCAACCCCCACCAACCAAGCTTGGTCCATGATTTTTCCCACCAAAGAACTTTTATGTGAAATCTTATGGTTTTTAATGTCTTGCCATTTATCTCCATTATTAACATATGTTCATCCACTCATTAACTACTTTGGTACAAAAGTCACTCCACTGATGTCTGAGAATCAAAATGTGAACCAAATTTTTTTTTTATCCCAAAATTACATGCTGCCAGTGGTATTCTTTTAAAATATATCAGCAGGAAGCCAGCAGGCATGTGGCATTGTTAACCATGGTACCATGTTGGGAAAAGAGACACTGTGAGGTCATTTGATGGGCAGCCGGGGAGCAACACTGGGATTTTTTGGGGTCCCTGGTGACAGCAGCTAGGAATGTCATTGAGTGTCTTCTTTTTTTCAGTTTTCTTTAGAAACAGTTGCCAAAGTATAATTCTCCAATGTGTATTTTTGAAGGTGTGAAGCCACAAACTACATCTCCTCAAATTAACCAGATCTGATCTTTACTGCTCAATAAAAGTATCTACATGGGGTTTTAATATGTTGCCCCCATACGACTACATCAGCAAAGGGGAAAATAACCTTCTTGGGCTGAGTATGTGTGGGACCAAACCTTGGGCTGGTGTGAAGATAAGTGGCTGAAGCATCTGCAGAGGAGCAATGCTCTGCACCACTGCCGTGCCAGTCCCCCTTGGATGCAGAGGAGGTTTGCCAGCTCCCTGCCAGACACCCCAGCATCTAATTCACCTCATTTCTGGTGACATTCTTTCCAAACTGAAGATTTATGCTACCCAGAAAGTGACTTGCTTGGTTTTCCCATGAGGGATTTCACGCTTGTTTGGAGAAGTTTCATGTATACGGAGATGAAACAAAAATGGGGCGAAAAAAGGAAAAGTAAGTGATTTGCTTGGTTCCTCTCTTGCCCCCAAGGAGATTAATTAGTATCTATTCTTGGCATAATTGAGGGCTTTGAAAGAAAACTTGTCAGATTAACTTATTATTTATTTTCATGTTTATTTTTATAACATCTGGCACTTGGAAGTCTCTCAAAATCTTAAATAGTTTTTTTAAAAATTATTTCCCCAATAGGTATTTTATGGCTTTACACCAATTTTGCTCTTTTTTGTGTTAGGTATTAGCCAGACCCAGTTATACTTACAGTATTTTTTTCAGGAGAAACCATTCTAAAGGTTGCAAACTTCACTGTCAATAGCCCAGGGAGCTGCAGTGTCCTGCAGAACATGGAGTTAAGGGTAGCAATTTTTTTTTTATTTATTTACTTGCATTTGAAAAAGCAGCATTTTTAATTTAATCATATTTGTTAAACTAAGTGCTTTAATTTTTTTTTAAGGAAAAAGGTGTTGTGGAGAATAAAGACTAGATATTCATACTAGAGAAAACATGAACTCATTATTTTCAGCATTTCAGAGACTGTTAAAACAAGGGAGCTAATAAGTCTGTGGCAATTCAGTCTTTGTTTATAGAACATCCAGACGCACTGTATGCTATAAAATGCATAAACTGAGTAATAAATGTTTAAAACTTGACCCTTCCCCATCTCTTTGTGGGTATGCTCTATCACTTCTGCTGGTCTGGAAGAGATCTTCCTTTTGTTTAGGACGGAGGAAAAAGAAAATGGGGTGGGCGGAATATCCCTAATGGTGTCTGCTTGGAAATGCTGTGTGGGGATGGCTCAGCCTGTGCTCCTGGAGCTGGGTCACACCCTGTTGCAGCTTTGGTTGGAGTTGGTCCCTCTCCCTATTACTTCTCACAGAGGTGAGGATGAAGCCCATGGGAGCAGTGTAAAGGGCTCAGAGATCCATGGGTGATGTATTGGGCCCCTCTCCTGGTCCTTTTACCCCATTCAACCTCCTTTAAAAAAAAAAAAATCAAAAAAGCAGTTTTTCTAAGTCTTCACCGGAAAATCCTTCTCTAGTCCAAGACAGTTAATTTTTGGCTAATTGAAATGAACGCATTGGCCTGAGAAGCCACACAGGTCACTGGAAGTGAGTGGTTTGTGCTGGTGTGTCATTTGGCTCCAGTCAGAAAATTGGAGGTGAAATGGTTTCTGCTTTTGAAGAAGTGTTCAAGGCCAAGTTGGATGGGGCTTTGAGCAACCTGGTCTAGTGGAAGGTGACCCTGCCCATGGCAGGGATTTGACACTAGATGCTCTTTAAGGTCCTTTCCAACCCAAACCATTCTATGGTTCTACAGTTCTATGATGTGACCATGTACGTGTGCTCAGAGCTCACTGTAATAGAGGTGGAAGAAGTTGGGGCCATGGCAGAGGGATCTCTGCTGCTGGCTGGGGGCTCAGCTAATGGCTGTGAGGCCTTGAATAAATAGGTGAGACATTAAAATGAGGTGCAGGCCACTTGCAACCCATGTAAGTCACCCAGTGCTCCATGCAACCCCATATCTGCTTAGGGAAAGAGCCTTGGGTTTATTAAATGCTTCCTGGTTTGTACTGCTGGCTTTCAGAATCATCTCCTCTTGTATCTCCTAGAACCTAGATATTAACCTTAAAGTCTATGCAAAGCATTTTACATGAGTTTAACTCAATTTGCCAAAGAGCTCGCTTTTTCTGCTCTTTTGCCCACAGTCAAGGTCTCAGCCATCATAAGCAACATCCACGCTAGTAAATTAGACATAGCCAAGGTCAGGTGTTAAAGAGTGACCCATGTCCTCAATGGAACCGAGTTGATCCATAATGTTTTTCTTTTCCATAACCCTTTGTGTTTTATTTGCCCCCAAAAGCCCATTTCTGCTGCAGCCCCCTGGTGTGACACACCTAGACAGGGTCCCCTGCTCAAGGGACAATGGTGTTCCCCCACCTGATCTTCTTTGTACTGACACAGATGACATGACCTATCAGGCAGTGTTACTCACAACATGGGGCATCACCTGATCCATCCTTCTGCCACAAAGCAGGACCAGTCACACCAGCACCCTTCCTGGGGAAATTTGTCCAACCTGCTCATAAAATCTCTGCTGATGGAAAGCAGATTTCCTATTTCCTACACAAAATGTCTTGTGATGAACAATGGGGTCATTCCTTGATGTTTGCATAAAATGGAAATACATAACCCCCCTGTTTAGTCCTTCAAACAATCCCCAGACATTGCTTTGGGTTATTTTGCTGATAGCACAGGGAAAAACAATAAACTGGTTCATGTCATCTGCCACTGAAAAGATGATCCAGTAGAAACTGTTATTGTTGTGTTACTTGGGAAGTACGTCTGGGTCCTTCCCATTATTTCTGCTGCTGCATCAACTGGGTGGGAGAAAGCTTTGCAGCAAATGAGACAAATCACTGGTGCTAAATGAGAGTTAAAACCATCCCAATCTCTCTTCCAAAGCCACCCCCATCAAGGATCCATTTTTAAATATCCCCATCAACCTACAGCCAGACCTTACTGCTCCAGGGTGAGCTGCAGCTGGAGTTTGGCTTGTTCCGCCAAATCAAGGTTATGACCATCTGGATCAGCTTCAGAATGAGCTTGTCAGCACTGGACTTGGGCTGGGATCAGCAAAATCAAGATTGAAGACAGCCCCTGTGCCTCTGGCACCACCAAGATATATTAAATGAGAAAATAACCTGCAGTAAAACAAGATTTTGGAGCAGATGGATGGGCTGAAGCTTTCAAGATTTAGGAATATTTCTGTAAATTCCTTGTCACTGCCAATAACCCAGATAGAAGCAAATAAAGAAATCCCATCAGAGTAAGTTTGCTTCACTTTCCTAAAACATGTCAAACCTGCAAATAGCCAGGATGCGGGATGTACTCCTCTTACAACAGCTCCATTTCTAATACTGAATAATAAGCAGGGGGTTTAAATGCTCATGCTGGTTACAAAATGGGTAACAAAGATAAATCCTAAGTGACAAAGGATGTTCACGCTTAAGTAACAGCATTGCTGCAATGTTTGCAGGAAGAACTGTAGCTTAAATTATTATTTATTGGGGTGCAACAAGAAAAACAATGGTGTTAAAACAATAATGCGCATTACAAGACTATGTGGACTCTTACTTTTGGATCCTACATTGTCATCACTAATTATAAAGCCAAATACTTTAGTGGATACATAAATGTGACTTATTGAGCCTAGCTTTAAGTCTATACCACTCCTCAGGGCTTCTCTGAACTCCTAGAGGCAGATTTCTGAAAAAAAGTATTACATCCTTGGGCTAAAATTTAATGATTTAAACATTTCTAGGGATGCAGACACTACCTGTAACTCTTGGAGAGTTATGCTGGTTACCCTCACAGAGCCTCAAGGATGGATGGTCCCAGGGCAGGACACTGAAATGGAATTTTTGTAGGGAGGTTTGTCTTCCTCGGCCCTTTGCCAAGTCATCACTCCCCTTGGAGCTGCAGCCTTCCAGAGGGATTAGCAGCGTGTCAGAGGACAAAGCCTTGGTGGATGGGATGCTAAGCTGATGCCTTATCCCATGCCAAATCAAAGTTGGTTAACCATTTCCCACCAGTTGTACCCATGCCACAGAGTTAATGATAAAAAATGCAAAATCCTCCTCAAGAGAAATGCTGAGATTTCAAAATTCCATTGTCCTAAATTGTCTGAGTTTTTCACCAATTCATTTTGTTTCAATGCATGTTATGTTGCTGTAACAAAAACATTTAAACAAAGTGTTTGGACTTTATTAGCTCAGACCTTTTCAATAACTTCCCATAGAGCTTTCCTGTCAAAAGTTTCCACTTTAAGAAAGTGATGCTAGGAGGTGGCAAAGGTCTGATGGTAGCAATCATGTCCAATGTGCATTGTGTGGACCTGAGCTTTCTCTATGCCTCTTCTCCCAGCCCTGATGGAGGGAAATGTGCTGCATTTAATTTCTGTTCCCATACATGTCATTCTTGAGACCCAAATACATGACATGAACATGTGGCCTCAGCCAAGACAGGGAGCTGCACAGACCACACTGGTGATGCTGGTGACCTTGCAGCAGTCATCGGTGATGGAGCTGTGAGCAGAAACAAGGTCCTGGAGCAGATCAGATCAGTGTCTTGCAACTGGTGGAGATGTGAATACAGCTGGCGAAGGAACTGGGCTGCAGCGTCTGCAGGTGTATGAGAGGTGGAAAAAGTGGTCCATGAGAGTACCCAGTGTCTAGGGCCTTTGCAAAGTCCAAGACAGTGGTTATGGAGAGCATTTCCACACTTCCACAGGCAGCACTGAGCCTAGGTTTTATCTGATGCTCACAGGGGTACTGGTTGGGTCCAAGAGACAAATCTCATCAGTTTTTGCATCTTGCATGCACCAGGGAGGCATTTCTTCTGGCTGTTGTCCTATTTCTGGAGGTGGGGAACAAGCAACTCTCTCTTACCTTTAAAAATAATAGTAGTGAATTCTGCAGTATCCTGGGCTTTCTTGTCACATAGATATAGTCTCATGTTCCAATGTCAGATATGCAACCTCCTGAGCAGGAGCTGGAGCAGGGGTGCCATGCACAGGTGGGTCATGACCAGCATCAGCCTGATATTCTGTGGCCAGGTATCAGCTGAGCTAGGGTTTCCCCAGGTCCCATGTGTCAACCACAGCCAAATTATCTGTCATTGGCACTTTTTTGTCCATGGGATAAAACTTGAAAGAAATCCTGATCAGCATTTATTATTCCCTGCCTTGATCATACAATCACGGAATCCCCAAATGGTTTGGGTTGGAAGGGACCTTCAAGATCATCTAGTTTCAGTTCCCCTGCCATGGGCAGGGACAACTTCCACTAGACCAGGTTGCTCAAAGCCCCATCCAACTTGGACTTGAACACTTCCAGAAAAGAGCACTGAGAAAGCCTGCTGCCCCTCACCGGGCTGCTTTTTCTTCTTTTTCAAGGCTCCATACCAGAAAAGAAAGGAGTCACAAGTGCAGCTTCTGTTCTTCATGTTGTTTATTAAGTTCT
>VZRF01004358.1:1549-12385 GCA_013396875.1 Vireo altiloquus
AGGGGCTGGGAATGCAGGGGGAGCTGGAATTGGGAAGGGTTGGGAATGCAGAGGGAGCTGGAATGTCTCACCACCAGGGAAGGGTTGGGAACGCAGAGGGAGCTGTAATTGGGAAGGGCTGGGAATGCAGAGGGAGCTGGAATTGGGAAGGGCTGGGAATGCAGGGGGAGCTGGAATTGGGAAGGGTTGGGAATGCAGAGGGAGCTGCAATGTCTCACCACCAGGGAAGGGTTGGGAACGCAGAGGGAGCTGGAATTGGGAAGGGTTGGGATGCAGAGGGAGCTGGAATTGGGAAGGGTTGGGATGCAGAGGGAGCTGGAATTGGGAAGGGTTGGGATGCAGAGGGAGCTGCAGTGTCTCACCCAGCGTGGCAGCCGCTGCCAGCCCGGCCGCGTACGGATCCGTCCCCGGAGGAGCTGCGCTGATGATGTAGGGGTTGGGAACAAAGGCAGCAGGAGCTAAACCTGCTGAAAACATTCCTGTCAGTGAAAACAAACCCCATGGCACCACCACCACCCCTCTGCTTGCCTGGCCAACACCTAACTTGGGGGGTTTTGTGTTTTTAAGGTTTTTACAGCTGGTTTCCTAAGGGGAGTGACAAAGAGTGAGGCTGGACAGGCAGAGGAGAAAGATGGGAATAAAAAAAAACCCAATTCCAAGGATTTGGTGCTCCTTAAGTGCTGAAATCCTTCCTATCCAATTTCATAAATCCAGGAGTAGCTGCTCTACAGTTTTCCTGGTTTTGTACACATGATTGAGTGCTTTATTCCCAGGTAATAAATATGATCTATTTAATGAATATTTTTATTAATATCCATCACGTGTTTGCACAAATTACACCTTTAACTCATCGCACCCCAGGCAGCACATTCAGCTGATGTTGTGATTTTCCCTCACTTTGCTGTGCTGCCACTCTGATTTATGCCACATTCAGGGACTTCCAAAGCCTCTCCCGACTGCCCAGCACCCTCAGCAGGGTGGGACTGTCAGTTCTGCCAGACAGGGAAGTCCTTTAAAAGCCTCTCCAAGCGTGCAAGACACCCACAAACAAACCTTTACCAACTGTGAAAACACATCTTAAACCCTCCCAAGCCTCCTTCCCCCAGGGTTTTCTTAGTGAATTGGGAGGAGGAGGAGAGGGGAAGGGGCTGGAGGAGAGGGAAGGGCAGGAGGAGAGGGAAGGGCAGGAGGAGAGGGAAGGAGGTGGAGGAGAGGGAAAGGGGTGGAGGAGAGGGAAGGGCAGGAGGAGAGGGAAGGGCAGGAGGAGAGGGAAGGGAGGGAAGGGCAGGAGCAGAGGGCACACTCACCTATGTGTGGCTGGTGGGCAGCAGCCAGGGCATACTGCTGCTGCTGGGCTGCTGTGAGCTGCTGCACTGCCAGCGCGTTGGGCCTCTGGAAGAGCTGCGGGCACAGAGCACAAACAGCCCTTAGAGTGGGCACAGAAACACCAAGGGTTCCTAAACTGGGCACACACAGCCCTTAGAGCGGGCACAGAAACACCAGGGGTCCTTAAATTGGGCACAAAACCACAAATATTGTCCTGAAATTGGGCACAGAAACACCAAGGGTCCTTAAATTGGGCACAAAAACACAAATATTGTCCTTAAATCAGGCACAGAAACACCAAGTGTCCTCAAAGTGAGCACAAAACCACAAATACTGTCCTTAAATTGGCCACAAAAACCTCTTAAATTGGGCACAGAAACACCAAGTGTCCTTAAATTGGGCACAAAACCACAAATATTGTCCTTGAATTGGCCACAAACAGCCCTTAAAGTGGGCACAGAAACACCGGGTGTCCTTAAATTGGGCAGAAAATCACAAATATTGTCCTTAAATCAGGCACAGAAACACAAAGTGTCCTCAAACTGGGTACAAAACCACAAATATTGTCCTTAAATCAGGCACAAAACCACCAAGTGTCCTCAAACTGGGCACAAAACCACAAATACTGTCCTTAAATTGGCCACAGAAACCTCTTAAGTTGGGCACAGAAACACCAGGTGTCCTTAAACTGGGCACAAAACCACAAATACTGTCCTTAAATTGGGTACAGAAACACCAAGTGTCCTTAAATTGGGCAGAAAATCACAAATATTGTCCTTAAATTNGGCACAGGAACACCAAGTGTCCCTAAATTGGACACAAAACCACAAATATTGTCCTTAAATTTGGCACAGAAATAACAAGTGTCCTCAAACTGGGCACAAAACCACGAATATTGTCCTTAAATTAGGCACAAAAACACCAAGTGTCCCTAAATTGGGCAAATAACCACAAATATTGTGCTTAAATTGGGCACAAAACCCCTTAAGTTGGGCACACAAACACCAAGTGTCCTCAAACTGGGCACAAAACCACAAATATTGTCCTTAAATNCAGCTCAGCTCTCAGGGTTATTGGGAATTTTCTCCTCACTAAGGAAAAGAAGAAGATTCTCTTGAAGTATTTTTGCTGAGGGTTTGGGGTTGGTTTTTTTCTTTCATCAGGGCCTTTCTAAAAGTTCCTTTCCTAAATCCCTGAATGCACCATTTCTGGCTCTAATGCCAACTTTTAAGGACACAGCAGCTGAGTATCTCCTCTGAAGTGATCCCACTGTGTCCACTCTCCCTTCAGGGATCATTCTGAGGTGGGAATGGCTTCACAAACCCCTGGGAGAAATGTTTGCTCCCTCAGAGGAGATTTGGGTGCCCAAATGCCCACAATTTCCACCCCCATTATCCTGCCCTCCTGTCAGACAAGCAAACTGCTGGCAGAAGCAGCAATAATCCAAATTTTTGGCAGGAACCCACAACACTCAAGAAGCAGCCCAGAAACATCAAGAAAATCTGATTTTTTTTTTTTTTTAAGGCAAAAATTGGCATAGTTTGTCCTTGAGAGCAGGGTGAGCAAAGCTGTGTGGGAAAACCAACCTCTATTTTTTTATTTTTGTCTTTTTACAAGTTCAGCTGGAGAAAACACATCAGAGGGATGAGCACAGAGGGGATTGTGGGGTGGAAATGCAGCATTTAGGGGCGCCAGGATTGACCTGCTGTGTGCCAAACCCTCACAGCTCTGTCTGCTCACCCCTCACGAGCTTGGGGCTGTCCAGGGATGTTCCTTGTGGGAAATATCAGCTCTGGAGTTGTTTTATTGCCTCCATAAAAGGCTCTGTGTGTGCACAACACACCATGAGGAAAGGGAAAGTCCTTTTCTTCTTCTTCTTTTTCTTAGTGAGGAGAAAATTCCCAATAACCCTGAGAGCTGAGCTGGGGAGGCTGCAGGGGAAGGAAGCGTTTGGGGTTTGTGATCCTGATTTGTAAATACAAATACAAACATTGCAGTAATTTCTTACCTATTCTAACCGAAAAAATAACCTCTAACAAGATCTTTAAAGTCTCTTTCTAATGTAAAAAAAAAACCACTATATGTCTACAAAACAAATCCATAATGACAATTAAAAATCTAAAAAAACCCCAACAACTATTTGTCCTTTTGTTGTACAAAAACACATCACAAATTGAAAAAAAAATCTACTATCCCAATAAAAAACAAAAACTAAATTTTTAATAAAAACCATAGCAACACTCAGCACCCTAAAATTGTCATAAAAACCCAACAATCTTGCTTAAATAAATGAATAACCCCTAAAAAAACCCCAAACCTGAATGCCATTAAAAAAATAATTACGAAAAAAACACATCCAAAAAACCTTTTTTCCTTGCCCCTTTTTATTGTTTGAAGAGGCCATTGAGCAGCTCTTGGTCACAGTTCTGCTCGGGTGCCAGAGCTGGGGCAGAGCTCCCCTGACACTCCTTTTTGGGGCAAAATCCCCAGGAAATGGTGGATTCCAGGAGCTGCAGGGCGTGGAGAGAGGGGCAGTGGCTCTGTGGGAGTGACCAGCAACACCTCCTTCACTGATCAGCAAATATGGGGAAAAACACCACATAAATCCCCTGAACTGCTTCCTGCAGTGTGGATTCCTCTGGGACAGCCCTGGCTGTGAGGTCTGCTTTTATATTAATTCAGTAATTTTAGCTTCTTAGCTTTCTTCAGCCACAAAATTTCACCAAACCCTTGGTTTTTCCCACGCTTTTGGATCCCTGGGATCTGCTTTTGCAGCCTGTTGGTGTGGATTCTGTCACAGTGAAGCACAGACGAAATGGTTGGGTTATTATCTCCTTGTTTTGAGGGCACAAAAAAGCATTTCTCTCTCCAAAAACACTCCTGGTGCTCATCTCACACGTGTGAGGATTTCCACACCTCTCAAACGCAACTCACGGATCCACCTTGGAATCAGAACTGGCAAAAAGGAATCCACACCTACTCTGAGCGACAAGATTTCCCCATCAATATTTCCTCATCAATATTTCCCCATCAATATTCCACCATCAGTATTTCCCCATCAATATTCCACCATCAGTATTTCCCCATCAATATTTCACCTGCTGCTCTTGGCTCTTTCTGTTGTCTGCCTGCTCTGGGGGCTCAGCTGATCTCTCCAAAATTTGACTTCCAGACATAAAAGAAAGCTGGAGAGGATTTTTTTTCCAGCATAGGACAAGGGGGGATGGCCTTCAACTAAGAGAGGAGGGATTTAGATGGGATTTGGGGAAGGAATTGTTCCCTGGGAGGATGGCTCAGGGCTGGGATGGAATTGCCAGAGCAGCTGTGGCTGCCCCTGGATCCCTGGCAGTGCCCAAGGCCAGGCTGGACATTGGGAGCAGCCTGGCACAGTGGGAGGGGTCCCTGGGGTGGCACTGGGTGGATTTAAGGTCCCTTCCAGGATTTTGGGACTTCTCTCTCCTCCCACTTTAATTCCCAGCCTTGCTCAGCTCCCTCAGAAGAAACTCAGCACAGCTCCAACCCTGCAGCTGCAGATTTCATCCTGCAGCCTGTCCAAGGAAGCAGAGCCAAGAAAAACCATTCCAGTTCCAGGCTTTCCTCAGCCAGAGAAGCCACAGGAGCTCTGGGAATCATCAACTCAACGTCTTTAGGAAGAGCTGTGAAAGCCTCGCTGCGCTGTCTCCATCTGCTGACAGCACAGCTCCACACCCCAAACCCCACAAATCAGCCTCAAAAGGTGGGATTGAGGGAGGGGAAAAGGGACAAAGAGCCTCTGCGCCGGGAATATGAACCTGAATTTCCAAAGGGATCAGCAAAGTGCACCTGGAGCGTTTAGGGCTGCTGGAAAATGCACTTGGAGTGAAAAGGGAGTGAAAAGCTGCAGAGCCCTGAGGAGCTCAGGGAGATCATCCAGCATTCCAGGGAGGCTGCTCCATGTGCACGTGAATGAAGGATGATTTCCAGCACGTGGAGGAGCTCACTGAGGGAATTCCAAGGAATCAGAACCCCTCGGTTATGGGAATGCTGGATGAGCACATCTCCCTGAGCCAGTTTCTCCTGCAGGATCCACATTTGCCATCTCTAATCAGATGTGGGTTAAACCTTCCTCTTCCTCACACTGCCTTCAGCTCTGCTCCTAACCCCTCCAGGGATGGGATCCTTCCACACAGCCCCAAAAGGAACTTTTATGGATGAGATCCCTTGCTTGGGACAGATTTCCTGCTGACAACTGAACAGCAAAAGACAGATTCCTTTCATGCAGGTCGAGACTGGCAGAGGGCAGGGAGGATCCCTGGATTTGGGGAGCAGGTTTTAAGGGAATGGGCACGAGTGTGAGCTGAGATCCCTGGATTTCCACAAAGCTGCCCTGAGAGAGCACCTTTGGCTGGGCAGTGATTCCTTATCTTTACTTATCTTTACTACAGCACTTCAGGCTCACAAAAGGCTCCTGTTTGCTTTCACTGCAGGTGGAAGTTGCAACAAAGGTAAAAATTGACAATAACAGACTTTGTTGGGCAGCTCGGGCTGGACTGAGGGGTGGCAGCTGTGCCCCCACTGCTCCCCCAAAATCAGGGAGAGACAAGAGGGGGCACGGGCTCCACAACAGGGAAATGGAGCTGGGAAAGGGCTGGAGCTGCAGGAGAGGCTGAGGGAGCTGGGAAAGGGCTGGAGAATTCCTGAGGGAGCTGGAAAGGGCTGGAGAATTCCTGAGGGAGCTGGGAAAGGAGCTCAGCCTGGAGAAAAGGAGGATCCAGGAGGGAAAAGCTCTGCAGCAGAGCCCTCCCCAAACTTCCCTCACTTCCTTTTTCCCTCACGTTTTCTCCCACTTTTTGATTTTCCCCTCACAGCGAGGGAGACCCTGAGGGGCTGGAGAGAGTCCAGGGCAGGGAGCAGAGCTGGGAAGGGGCTGGAGAATTCCTGAGGGAGCTGGGAAGGGGCTGGAGAATTCCTGAGGGAGCTGGGAAAGGGCTGGAGAATTCCTGAGGGAGCTGGGAAGGAGCTCAGGCTGGAGCAAAGGAGGCTCAGGGGGACCTTGTGGCTCTGCACAAGTCCCTGACAGGAGGGGGCAGCCGGGGGGGGTCAGGCTGTGCTGGCAGGGAACAGGGACAGGAGGAGAGGGAACAGCCTCAGGCTGGGCCAGGGGAGGGGCAGGGTGGGCACCAGCAGGAATTTCCTCATGGAAAGAGTGCTCAGGGATTGGAAGTGCCCAGGGAGGTTTGCAGTGCCCATCCCTGGAGGTGTCCATGGAAGGATTCAGGAGGTGGCACTCAGGGCAAGGTGGGCATCGGGCACAGCCTGGATCTGATCTGGGAGGGCTTTTCCAGCCACAATCCTGCAATTCTCAGACAGGTGATGACCCAAGAGGTGCCATCAGCTCCCCACGGACACTGCCCATCCACTGGGTATGAAATAAAAACCCCAAACTGGCCAGAAATCAGCATTGCATCGCTCCCCAAAGCAGGACCCTTCCCTGCTCTGCCTTCCTCAGGGTTTATTTCCACCAGCCAGGTGCCAGATGTGCCACGATTTACATCTTAATTTTTAAAGGCAGAAAGAAACAAATAAAAACTCCTCAAACTTGTAAATGAGCCTTCACTTAAATAGAAAACCCTGACAAAATGCAAATTCCAGGCTTCCCACTCCTGCCACTCCAGTCCCATCTCTAATGCTGCCCCAAAAGCAGCTCACTTGTGTAGCCCTAATGTTTTAAAAACCACACAATTTCATGCTTTGAGAGTAATTCTGGCATCCCAGGCCTTACACCAGAGCAAGACAAAGACTCAGAACTGTCTGGTGTTTTTTCCTTTTCCAACTCCACAGCATCTATTTAGCTTAATCATTAAATTTTCCATCATTACCCTCCCCGAGATGCTGCAGAACAGAGCAGCCAGCTGAGCTCCAGCACAGATATTTACACTGCTGTGAGGGCTGAGATAACTCAGCACAAACTTGGCAAAGCTTCGGAGTGCCAGAGGCTCTTCTGTTAAAAATCCCTGATATTTTAGGGTGAGTTCCACACCCCTGCCATCCACCACAGGGCTCTGTTCTGCTCCCAGGGATATCAAACTTGCAAAGGGAAAGTTTACAGCACAATAAAGTTTACAATCGTTACCCAAACGAGCAGGAGCCGATGGCTGGAGCCAGGCCCAGCACCGGGCAGGGTTTGGGTCAGGGACTCTGGCCTTGTGTGGGAGAAAGGTCAAACAAACCTAAGCCAGGCTTAGATAAAGCTGGGTATTAGTGGACTCTGCCCTCGGGGCTTAAACCAGGCTCAGGTGGGAGGAGATTTCAACTCCAAACTGCCTCAGGCTGCTCTGCTTGGGGTAGCAAAACCCAGTGTGGGGCTCAGTAAAACCCAACAGGAGGCTCAGTAAAACCCAACGTGGGGCTCACTAAACCCAGTGTGGGACTCACTAAACCCAGTGTGGGGCTCAGTAAAACCCAATGTGGGGCTCAGTAAAACCCAGTGTGGGGCTCAGCAAAGCCCTCCCCAGGCTGACCCCAGGGCTCAGCACTTCCTGGATCTCTCAGCCACTTTTAGGCCTCCAGGGTTGGTGGTTTTTGGGGTTTTTTTAACACTTTTTACTACTTTTAAAGCTCCTTTTCAATGCCAGCTCCTCAAGACACTCAGGATCACTCAAGAGGGCAGTGCTGGGGGAATTCTGTGGGAATTGCTGTGGGAATTGCTGTGGGAATTCTGTGGGAATTCCATGGGAATTGCGGTGGGAATTCTCTGGGAATTGCTGTGGGAATTGCTGTGGAAATTGCTGTGGGAATTCTGTGGGAATTCTTTGGGAATAGCTGTGGGAATTGCAGTGTGAATTTAAGTGGGAATTGAAGTGGGAATTCTGTGGGAATTCTCTGGGAATTGCAGTGGGAATTCTCTGGGAATTGCAGTGGGAATTGTAGTGGGAATTCTATGGGAATTGCAGTGTGAATTTAAGTGGGAATTGAAGTGGGAATTCTGTGGGAATTCTTTGGGAATGGCTGTGGGAATTGCAGTGGAAATTGCAGTGGGAATTGAAGTGGGAATTGAAGTGGGAATTCTGTGGGAATTCTGTGGGAATTGCAGTGGGAATTGTAGTGGGAATTCTATGGGAATTGCAGTGGGAATTGAAGTGGGAATTGAAGTGGGAATTGAAGTGGGAATTCTGTGGGAATTGCTGTGGGAATTCTTTGGGAATTGCTGTGGAAATTCTGTGGGAATTGCAGTGCGAATTTAAGTGGGAACTGAAGTGGGAATTCTGTGGGAATTGCAGTGGGAATTGCAGTGGGAATTCTCTGGGAATTGCAGTGGGAATTGCTGACTGTCCCAGCTGCCGGGTGCCACAGGAAGCAGATCTGCTCCAACACCCTGTGAGCACACACACAGCACAGCACGGAGAGGATGAGAACACCTCAAACCCTCCCCCAGCCCTTCTCCCAGCCCAGGACCCGAGCCCATCCCTCCCCACACGGCTCCCCGGGGCGGAGCAGGGCTCAGCCTCACCTGCTGCTGGGAGTTGTAGTCGAAGAGCCCCACGGTGGCTGCGGCCGAGTCCACAGGGACCTGCGTGCCCGAATAGTCGAACTGCAGCGGCTCCATGCCCACGTGCTCCATGGCATCCAGCGGCACGCTCTGAGACTCCATGTTGGAGAAGTCCTCCACGGGCTTGGCCCCGTTGGTGCTGGCCAGCTGGGCCAGGCCCTCGGAGCCGTTCTGGTTGGGGCCCAGCAGATCCACCTCGCTGGCTGAGTTCTGGCAGTTCCCGGGAGTGCGGCTGTGAGGGGAAAATGTGTCAGGAAACAGCACCAGGAATGCTCCAGCCCAACCCCTGACCCACCAGAACTGCAGGGAGTAAAGAGGGGGATAAATAAAAAAGATAGTCTGAAATAGTTCCTTAAGTAAATTCTGTGGAAAAATTGATGCGTTTAAAAAAATAACCAAAACATAAAACCAGGAGTGGTCCATCCCAGCACCAGACCCACCAGAACTGCAGGGAAGTGCTGGAGCAGAGCAGGGGATAAACAAAAAAGATGGTCTGAAATAGTTCTCTGAGTTAATTCCACAGAGAAACTGATGTATTTAAAAAAATAACCAAAAAATAAAACCAGGAGCAGTTCAGCCCAACCCCAGACCCACCAGAACTGCAGGGAGTAAAGAGGGGGGTAAATAAAAAAGATGGTCTGAAGTAGTTCCCTGAGTTAATTCCCCAGAGAAATTGATGTGTTTAAAAAATAACCAAAAAATAAAACCAGGAGTGGTCCAGCCCAGCATCAGGCCCACCAGGACTGCATGGAGGTGTTGTAGAAGAGGGGCAAAACAATAAAGAGATGGTCTGAAATAATTCTCTGAGCTAATTCTGTGGAGAAATTGATGTGTTTAAAAAATAACCAAAAAATAAAACCAGGAGTGGTCCAGCCCAGCATCAGGCCCACCAGGACTGCATGGAGGTGTTG
This sequence comes from Vireo altiloquus, assembly GCA_013396875.1. Taxonomy (NCBI): domain Eukaryota; kingdom Metazoa; phylum Chordata; class Aves; order Passeriformes; family Vireonidae; genus Vireo; species Vireo altiloquus. The sequence goes on from VZRF01004358.1 coordinate 11,315, forward strand.
TAGAAGAGGGGCAAAACAATAAAGAGATGGTCTGAAATAATTCTCTGAGCTAATTCTGTGGAGAAATTGATGTGTTTAAAAAATAACCAAAAAATAAAACCAGGAGTGGTCCAGCCCAGCATCAGGCCCACCAGGACTGCATGGAGGTGTTGTAGAAGAGGGGCAAAACAATAAAGAGATGGTCTGAAATAATTCTCTGAGCTAATTCTGTGGAGAAATTGATGTGTTTAAAAAATAACCAAAAAATAAAACCAGGAGTGGTCCAGCCCAGCATCAGGCCCACCAGGACTGCATGGAGGTGTTGTAGAAGAGGGGCAAAACAATAAAGAGATGGTCTGAAATAATTCTCTGAGCTAATTCTGTGGAGAAATTGATGTGTTTAAAAAATAACCAAAAAATAAAACCAGGAGTGGTCCAGCCCAGCATCAGGCCCACCAGAACTGCTTAAGGTGTTGCAGACAAGGGGCAAAAAAATAAAGAGATGGTCTGAAACAGTTCTCTGATTTAATTCCACAGAGAAACTGATTTAAATAATTTTTTATTATTTAAAAAAATAACCAATAAAACCAGGAGTGGTCCAGCCCAGCATCAGGCCCACCAGAACTGCAGGGAGGTGCTGGAGCAGAGGGGAGGATAAATAAAAAAGATGGTCTGAAATAGTTCCCCAAGTTAATTCCACAGAGGAATTGATGTGTTGAAAAAAGTAACCACAAACCAGAAGCAGGAGTGCTCCAGCCCAGCAGCAGCACACAGGCAGAGCCAGCAGCACTGCCTGCAGCTGCTGGAACAAGGGGAGAAGCTCCCTCAGCCTCTCCTGGCCATGGAGCTGCTCCAGTCACTCCCAGTGCAGCCCAGCTCAGGGGAAGGAGGTGGCCCAGCACCTTCCCCTGGGATGAATTCATAGAATCATAGAATCATAGAATCAGACAGGTTGGAAAGGACCTCTGAGATCATCAAGTCCAACCCTTGATCCACTCCCACCACAGCTGCTAGACCATGGCACTAAGTGCCATGTCCAGCCTTGTCTTAAAAACCTCCAGGGATGGAGAATCCACCACTTCCCTGGGCAGC